>PPJN03000013.1:200479-334130 GCA_003705795.3 Blastobotrys americanus | reverse complement strand
GTGGTGGTGGTGGTGGTGGACCAGTGAAAGATGAACCTGGTCCAGGAGGAGGAGGAGGAGGAGGAGGGGGAGGAGGGCCACCGGTGAATCCTGTTGGAGGAGGCGGTGGTGGGGGTGGGGGAGGACCAGAAAACGAAGGACCAGAATTCTTTGGATCAAGAGATTTCGGCAACGAAGGAGGAGGCATAGATGAATCAGTGGTATCACCAGAGTCAACATCAGGTTCACCATTAGCAGCATTCTTTTCTTGGACTCGCTTCTTCAGATCAGCCAGATACGGGGCTCTGCGTGCATCTTCAATCGTAGGCATATCTGCTTCATGCTTGGCTTTCTTGACTTGGTCACTCTGACTTGCATTGTGCGGAGCGTCGACATTGATTTTTCTGCCTTTAAGCTGAACGATTCTGGCTCGTTCAGGGACTGCAGAGCGAAGAGAGTCAATGTCTGCTGGAGATGCTCCGAGCTTAGCCAATTCACCATCGACGTCAAAGCTTCTTGCGACATCTCCCGATTCCTGCTGCAGTTGCTTCAATCTCTCTAAATATTTGATCCTACGCTCGTATAGTTCATCCCGTTTAGATGGAGGTAAATTCTCCAAGTCCTTAGTTATGGCTTTCTCCACAACGGTTTTATTGACAGGATCCTCAAAATCAAACACCTCCAGCTCGCGGGCCTGTAACTGTAAAGATTCCATCTTATCCCGCAGTTCTCGTAGCCGAGGACTAGGCTCAATCTCCCATGATTTACCTTCAAGCTTATACTCAGTCTTCTTTCGAGCCAGTTGTGCTTCAAGCTTGATCGCCAATTTTTCGCGATCAAGGATCCCATTCTGTCCGGAGGACCCTTTTGAAGCACTGTTCCCGCTATTATCACCAGCTGTCTTCTGCTGACCCTCACCTGCTTGGGCCTCTTTTAGCATCATATAAAGCTCCCGAATCTCTAGCTCTTGATTTTGCAGCTCCACAACATGCCCTTTCTTGAGTTCATCGAGATCGGATTGTAGGTCTTCATTTACTCTACGCTGGAGACTCAGCATCTCTGTCATCTCCGCGACCTGTTTCTGCAGCTTTCCAACTAGTCCGTCAGCACCCAATTTAACTAGCTGATCCATGCGATCCCTTTCCGCTCTTGCTTCTTGGGCCTCCTTGAGAGCCTCTTTAGAGTCTAAATAGGCTCGCCGAGCTTGGTCGTCAGTTTGTAGCCTGTCTAAAATCGTTTGCACCGAGAAGTTCAGTATATTGCGTAAATCAACATCGGGCATGATTCTGTCCATTACCACATGGGTCATTAATGCGTCTACCAGTTGGAACATGCGTGCACCTTCATCGGATGGGTCTTCTCTAACCAGAAGAAAGTGCTGCATAGCTGAAAGGAAGAATCCCTCTGCAGTCGTTCCCTTTACTCGAGACCATATTTCGTTGGCAATCTCAGAGGGGTCTTCCATTGACCGGATGTCTTCTTCCTTTTCCATGTTTAGCAAATCCTCATAATCTAAAGCTGCCGCCTCATCATATTTACGGATCTGCTCGTTTATATGATCATATTTGAACTGCTGCATCTTTGCAGCAATTCGGGGTAGTCCTGAAGCCTTGAGTTGTGACCGGAGATGGATTCGCACCTTCAGCTCCGGAGACCCCTGTACAATTACATTAACAAGGAACATTGTACTGAGGGCATATTCCATTAGTAGAGACTCCATTCCTACCCCCGCTCCTCGCAATTCTTCACTAGCACCGACCATTGAACCCATCTTACCCCGGCCATCGAGAGTCTGTTCAACCATGCGCATCCAAGATTCAAACCGTCCAATATCTCCAATTTGGCCCTTCATCTGATCTAGAGACGATAAAACTTGTGCATGTCCCACAGGCTCTTGCCAATGTGCAAGGAACGTCAGAACATCAGTTACCAACTTTCGTGTTGACAATCGAGGAGAAACTATCGATCTTACTAGGGCTTGGACACATTTTGGGGATTCTATGGCATTGTCGGCACCCTCTCGTAAGTTCAATAGTGCTTTTAGACATTTCACTAGGTCATACTCACGGTCGAGAATCTCATCACCCCAGGAGTTGCGATGGTTGATATGCGATAGAACTGTGGACAATGCAACCTGTCCTTGAGCAGAAATGAACTCTTCAACCCAACTTACAGGTTCAGTACGGAGAGAAACCCAAAGATTACCCAGCTGTTTAGAAGTAATGGAATTATCCATAAGTTTCCTGACATACCACTCGGGGGTGTTTTCATCTTGACGGGTGAGTTGCTGGCGCTTCTTCTCATTCTGATACTCTGTCAATGCATCTTGGTGGACGAGCATCCATTTCTTTGAAATGGGGTATGAAAGCATCTGCTTTTTGGCAGCTTCAGGTAACGATTCAAAATCTCGTTTGTTCATCAGCTGCAGAAACATATCTTCGATTACCTCGTCTTCAGTCGGACGTTCCAAGTTGAATTCTCCAGTTACAGATCTGGCAGTTTTCCTAGACATGATCGAAGCAGAATCGTCATCAGAAAACACAGAATACCTAGAGGAGTTGGAAGTTTGGCGTTCACCACGACGCATGACAGCAGGGTCAGTATCAACATGATGGTGCGGTGCATGAGCCGAAGAGACACTGTTATTATTGTAGTTAGTGTGAGTTGAGTTTGTGGATGTGGTCATGGATCCAATAGAAGAGTTAGATGCTGCCTGCGGTACAGCCTGTCCACGATGATCTTGATAATGTCCATGAGAATTATGACGGGCATTACTATTTGCAGCATAAGGGCCAGTGCCATGACTTTGGTATGGGGACCCTGGCAATCCTCCTTGAGTGGAAACGGAATTGTGCTTTCGAGGAGGCAGTGGAGGAATGGGTCCAGAAATCATCTTTGAAGGAGCAAATGACGCAGTTGAGGAGTTAGAGCCAGTACGTCGGACGTCACCTCCTGGTAAGTAGGTTACGTGTATTGGAGTCTTGGTATTTGTGGAAATAGAATCATAAGGAATGGCGGAAATATTGGTGGCCGTGGAAGCGACAGAGCTTCTAGACAAAGTAGGTTCCAAACTGGTACCACTGTCACCCCCCGATCCACCACCTGACCCGTCTCTTCGTTTCCGATTGAACATTCTCGAGGAATTGGGCTTTGGAGATGACGGTGGATCAGGCAGAGCTTTTGCCCTTGAATCATCCGCCGAGGGTCTCATTCATGGAGTGTATGTACACCAGGTGATATCTACAGTTAGTAAAAGTTCCATAACAAAGTAATAGATTCCAATGGAGTGTGTGTTCAAGGGAAATTAGGTGGCTGAAAGAGCACAAAGAACGAGAAGCAGCGAGTTCATTAGAGTCTTTACCGAGAATCCAAAAATCTTAGACTAGGTTTGGGGACTTCAGACGTTGTATATCATGAAACTCACAAGTTAAATTGATCCATATCACATGTCTGGTAATCAACTGACACGTACTCAAAACCCTATACCATCACTAGCGCCTCTCAATATTCCTGGTATCTCTTAATCGGTAGCATATTCACAGTGCCATCGTCAGAAAGCTGTCTTCTAACTACTTTATATGTTATAACAGTTTATGTTGAACACTTATATATAACCATTTCTTTCTGTTCTTCAAACTCTGAAACCAAGGTTGCTTCTCGAATACACCACGCATCTTCTCACGATCCTCATAAAGCGTTTAAACCCCTTCCAGCCTCAATCACAACCACCCTCCAATGCAAACAAGCATCCAGCTAATACTATCCTACATTCTCCATCTCAATCTCCTTCACTTACGCTCTGGACTACCTTCGATTAGTTCTTATTTAGCCTGTATCTCTCCTTACGTCCCTTAACAACGCTGTCCATTCAGTTTCTGGCAGTTGCAACTGTCGCCGTTGAGAGGCGTCGACACGCGGCGCGGCTGCGACCGTGACAGGGTGATGCCAGCCATCGCACGGGTTTCAGGATAGTATGTATTAGATCGTTAGGTGAAGATAATATTTGAGAACAGTGTAAATTGCTTTAATTATTTAATTTGCATGTCGCTTTACGAGAGATGTTGCTCAACTGAAACGTTTGAACGTTTGGAGTTGAAATGAAATTGCATGAAGTGGTTTCGCGTTCGTCCAAATTATCTAAAATCCGATATAGTGTAATGGCTAGCACGGTCCGCTCTCACCGGGCAGATCGGGGTTCAATTCCCCGTGTCGGAGATTTTTTTACTATTAGAATACAACTAGGCTACAAATAGGAGAGCCCAGGCCAGGAGAGTGACGGAGAGCTTAGTATTTGGGCTGCTTAACTACTGGCAAAGAATTCACTCTCGAGGCGGCTTGAAATCTGATGAAGAACTCACTATCAGGGCTCGACTACCGATGCAGACTCAGACCTCATTATCAGGGCTCGAATACCGACGCAGACTGAGACCTCATTATCAGGTCTCTTCGTGTTTTGAACTACCGACTTGCAAGGCTAACTACTGCTGACTACTTGTAACTACTCATAGATTAGCGGCTCACTCACTATCACCTACCACTGATCCCACAATCCCACGGCCTCAACCTTAGCCCAACCTTCGTCCAACCTTCGTCCAACCTTCTTCCAACCTTCGTCTAAAACTTCCAGTGTGATGATGTCATCCACAGCATAAATAATACTTAAACAATTGGCTCTATTGGTCCAAAATATGCGTCCAACCCCTTTTCATCAGTCGTTCGGCTCTCTTTCACGTACTCACAGCACCTTAGTGGGTTCTCCCCCCCACCCCGCAGTTGTCCCCCCCTCTCCTGCACAGTGGATGATCTTATCCTCGGCTGGTGATTACGTCGTCCACCCAATAAATTTTTTACGGAAGGACAACGGACTTAAATATCCGGTGGGGACTGATAAAGGAGGGATCTAAGATTCATCTTTACAAGACCTTATTACAGAGTGAGAGTGGTGAAGTAGAGAGAGAATCGAGTTGAAAGGTAGTTCGGAGAAGAGAATATCTGTAGAAGAACATTTCAAATTACCCGAGTTAGAATAAGAGTTGATAAAGATCTAGTAAAGTTGAAGATCTAACAACGCGCGAGATCAATAAGATCGAAAATACCCCCCTCAAACAGTTCAACAATTCATTTGGCTGTTGAACGATCAAAGTAAAGAAATATAACCCCAAAGGTTCAAAGGTGATTTAAAACACAACAGAAACTGCATATACCAAGTCAATGTCAACACGATAGTGGTGAGGAATTTTTGTTTAAAGATACCTTCAACAAGCACACAGCTTCCTGAGATTCTGCTAACGTGATACCAATTGTATTTCCAATTATTTCCCAGTTTTCACCAGTTAAACACTCAACAACATGACCAGTCATCAAAACGTAGGGGACTTAGAGCCCACCAACAATAGTGAAAAGGTTAACGTCCTTGACTCCAGTGAGTTGGCTAATCTGACCGAAGCTGACAAACAGCTAGCGAAGATGGGATACTCTCAGGTGTACAAGCGAGAATTCACTTGGTTCTCGGCCTTTTCCTTTGCTGTTTCGATCTCTGGTTTGTTTGCTACTGTGTTCACCACCTTTTCATATCCTATTGATGCTGGAGGTCCCGCGTCTGCTGTATGGTGTTGGTTTATCTCTGGAGCGGGTTGTATGTGCATTGCGGTCTCAGTGGCGGAATTGACCTCTGCTTATCCTACGTCTGGAGGTATGTACTTTACCGTTAACTACCTGGTTCCTCGTAAATGGGTGGCTTCGGTGGCCTGGATCGTAGGATGGTTCAATCTGTTGGGTCAGATTGCTGGAGTTGCGTCCACCACTTGGGGAGCTGCTCAGATCATGCTTGCGGCAGTATCCATGAACTCTGGAGGATCCTATGTGCCTACTGATAAGCATGTTACTGGAGTAATGGCAGCCATGCTGATTTTCCAAGGGTTGGTGAATTCTATGAACACAAAATATCTTGAGCGCTTCACAAACTCCTATGTTATTTTCCATGTGTTGGTGTTAGTTTCGGCTTGGATTGCCCTACTGGTAAAGCAGGACGATAAACATTCGGCTTCCTATGTGTTCACTGAGGTGGTTACCAGTTCTGGTTGGAATCCAAAGGGCTTTTCCTTCCTTTTCGGATTCCTGTCGGTTTCGTGGACCATGACTGATTATGACGCGACGTCCCATATTTGTGAAGAACTGGATCGTCCTGAAATCGTTGCTCCTTGGGCAATCACTGCGGCCATGGCTTTTACTTATCTTGGAGGATGGGTCTGGAACATCATTCTTGTACTGTGTATGGGTGAGATTGATGATTTCATTGACTCCCCATTCGGCCAGCCTGTGGGTCAGATCTTCTATAATGTGCTCGGCAAGAAGGGAGGAGTGGCATACTGTGTATTTGCAGTTATTATCTGCAACTTTGTGGGAATCACTGCTATGCACGCATGCTCCAGAACAATCTGGGCGTTTTCCCGTGATCAAATGATTCCCCTGTCTCGGGTTTGGTACGTGATTAATAAGAAGACCGATACACCTATCTATGCTGTCTGGCTCACCACCTTGACTTGCATTCTTATCAACCTTATTGGATTAGGATCTGAGACTACAATTGAAGCCATCTTCAACATCACTGCCATTGCTCTGGACTGGTCTTATACTATTCCAATTGCCTGCAAGATCATCTGGCCCAGCAACTTCAACCCTGGTCCATGGTATCTTGGCAAGTATGGCTATTTCATTAATGCCTATGCAGTCATCTGGACTGCCTTTGTCTCGGTCATTTTCTTCATGCCCACTGCTCGTCCGGTTACTCCAACCAACATGAACTACGCGGTTGTGATAATGGCTGGTGTAGTAGTGATCTCTCTTGTATACTGGGTGATTCGAGGAAATAAGTTCTATACTGGGCCCCGAGCAAACACACAAGTGCTTGAAGGATATGGCGAAGATTTTGAAAATACCGGAGAAAAGAAGCAACTTCGTACGGAAGAGAGTCCTCAGTTGTTTGATGAACCTTCAAGTACCGATCACACTGTCCCTTCGAACGCATCTTCTTAAAATTCAACTCATTTGTGGTCATTTCAGGGTTAAGGTACATTTTTATCCTCATCCTGTCGAATCTTTCGCTAATTTGTAATACCGTTCACTAACTATTGGAACTAAATACGTTGTTAAAAGCTTCTAGCCAGTTGGTAATTCATTTAAAATACATTCCAGGTTATATGGCAAACATGCTGTGTGCAAAAAATGCTTTCCCCGTAATAATAAATAGAGCTAGGACATGGATTCATTGAGGTTCAAAGAATGTTATTATGTGTGTGATCCTAGGACCTTAAAATCTAGGAGGTTGTCGTTGGGTCCCTGGGTTCTGATAGTACCCACCTTGAGGCTGGTACCCATGGTATGAAGTCTCCTGTGGGAATGAATGGCCTTCTTGTAAAGGCTCTGAGTATCCATCGTTATTGAGATGAGTATATGCACCCTGGGAGGATGACTGAAGATAGTCACCGGGACTTGCTCTACGCGGCAATCGAGCCTGTGGGAAGATATCTTGCTGCTGGAACGACGTCTGAGATTGATTTTTACCACTGTTGAACCCATCTAACGAATCTCGCTCAGGACTGTAACCGTCTCGAGCTGATGCACCTAGCGCATCTAATTCAGTAGCCTGTCGCTTCTCAGCAATGTTAGGATCTCGGATAAACGACTCACGGTCGTCCCGCATAGGCTGATATCGATTATCAGGATTCGAAGAAAACCAAGCCCATACACAAGATACAATAACCATAATAAGAAGGACCAAAGAGAAAATAGCATTCACCACAAAGAACACCACTGCAGCAATTCCATTGACGGAGTCAGGCTGGCCAAAAATGTAAGAGAAGAAGAGGAAGAAGATCGAGTTGACGAAGTTGATGCAAGAGATTGCAATGTTGAATCCGTTGGTTCTCTTATCCATATATGGCTTAAGCCAGCACAGAGTGATCAGATAACCTAATTCAATCAGGAAGATACCCATAGCCTGAGCCTTACCAGAGTTCTGACCAAAGGCAATAAAGCAAGCCTTGAGAAGAGTATAGGCAAATACTACGCAGATGAAGTAATAGGCAGTAGCACGAAACTGAATGTACAGAAATCCCCATTTGTTAAGACACGTAGGGTCTGAAAATAGAATGTAAGCTGGGTTCTTGTGCAGCATCTGCGATCTACGAGCAATCGTGATCACTTTGAATGCAGCAAATCCAAGAACCGAAGCAACGGTGAGCCACACAATAATTGCCAAAATCACCGTAGCTACTGAATCTCTCTCTGTAAGTTGCCACAGACACAACACTGACAAGGCAGGAAAGCCAATTAGCACCAGTCTAACCAGTACTCCTTTCATTTGAGTTAACCATCCTTGTCGATAATCAGAGAACTTGGTTGAGTCCGAATTTCGAGACATCAGCTCTATCACTCCTTTGAATATAAGCAACGCTAGCACAAGTACCACTCCTAAAATCACAAAGAACGTTAAACCAGTGAGGAACAGACTAGTGATCTCAATTGTGGCCAAGTAAGACACTCGTTTGATTCCTCGAAGTACCAAAATGGAAGACGATAGCTTGTCTGAGAACTCATCACTGGTGACTTCAGTATCCCGGCGCAATAAGTGTTGTGTAGCGGCCTTAGGTGCCTCCGAGAACCCATAAGAGATGGCTCTACTCAACCCCGAAGCCGCGATGGAGCGAATCTCATCATATGATGGCAATCCACGTTTCTCAACTTCAATCGACAACACGTCAGCATTTGGGATAATACTAGATGACGTTCCACCGGTTGCTTGAACATACCAGTTGAAGATTTTTTGCATAAACTTGACTCTCATGATTCCCATAGACCACTGGAAATTCTGGACCCAAGCGGCAGCAATGGGCGGAGCGTCATCTACAGCAGCCATAGCGATAATGGCTACCGATTGGAAATATTCAAAAAGCGAAACCGTATTGGAAGCAATGTGTGCAGCGGTCGAATAGTAGCCAACGACATTGATGACACCGGCAGTCAACAAACCAAGCGCACATACAATTCCCATACCCCATGAAGCCCATTTGGTTTGTACAGTTTTTCCATTAGATAATGTTGCCTGCACACAAGCAATAGCACTACCATTACCGCCAGAATTCTTATAAACCTGGACTTTGACCTTACCATCTAAATCAGGAATTGAATAAGCAATTCCAGGAACTTTGCTTAGAATGGAACTCGATAATTTCTCCGAAGACTCCACGTCAATTCGACCAGACGAGATTGGACAAAGCTGAGAAATTCCTAAAGTACAAGCATCAACCTTTTCATTCACAACGGTAATTCCATAGGCAATGATTTCTATTTTGGCGGTAATGTTACCTTCGATAGTAGAGATTGCTGAAATATCAAAGTTGACCGTTTTGTTATCAGGGTAAATAGACACGTCAAATGTCGAAGCCGTGAACTGAGAGTCTGGCATACAAGACATCAACGCGCTAGTCTTGATAACCTTTCCAGCCTCGGCCACTGGAGCAACCACTAAGGTTGACAGCGCCAGGGCCCTGGCCCAAGACATGTACTTCATGGACAAAAGTATTCTACTAAATCCGCCGAACGAACACAAACACCCGTCGTCAGTTCAGTATTCACTAGTCTTTTAATCAATCTATCGCCTTACAGCTCTCAATCACAGGAGCTTAAACCTTTGATCACTAGGTAATAACCCACTCAAGTCTGCACACAGTAAAAAAATGCAGCGGTACTCAAACAACCCCCTGGCTTGATGTAGTATTATCTATAGATATCCTACCTTCATTCAACTATCACCTTCTGTCTACAACAAAAGATCTTGCACAGCTGATTACCAGGTGAGTGATGGCGAAATAGTTAGATAGACCTCTGGTCCTTGCTCTTGGTATGGGTTAATGTAAGTCGCAGTCAAATGGACCCTATTGAATGGTAGTCTTAATACGCTCATAGTTTTGTTATTGTAGTTATATATAGAAACCCCGCCGCGCGTCAGGGCGAGGTGAGAAGCGCCGCATCTGGATCGTGAGAGTTTAAAAGGCTGTTTAAAGAGGGATCGTGAGGTACCGGTAGAGATAAGGTTAGTATATTGAAGCTGAGCTGAAGACCCTTGGTTTTGAACCGTTGGCACACTTGATGGCCTTGGCTTTGGACCTTTAGCTTTAGCAGATGAAGATTGGTGGCTGGGGAATAAGGGAAGATTAAGAGTAGGCGTTGCCTACCATAGAACTCTAGATGGAAGTACTAGGGTAGAAGACAAGTCACGAGACTCAGCGCATTGAAGAGGGGGACTGAGAGGAGGATTGAGAGGAGTACAGGTATTAGTACAATTGTTAATACAATCAGTTTAATGGTTACGTCACATTTCAAATACATAAGTTATGCATACAAAAAGAAAGATTTATCCCCTTCCTTTGGCTTGATTTCACCTTTCTCAAGCAGTTTATCTCCTACTAATAGTCGAATTCGTTCAGTGGTCATTGGTGACACCATTCCTGGAGGTAGAGTTGCAGTAGAGTCTTGAAGATTTTGTTTCCGAGCTGAAGCTAATGCATCCCGAATTGCAAAGAATACACAGGATCCTAAGAACAATGGAGGCTCGCCAATTCCTTTGCTTCGCTTAATTGTTTTCAGATGCTTAAATGGTCGATCCTGAAGATGCTCTACATTGAACACTTGAGGAATGTCCCGGAATCCAGGAATCTTATAAGCACCCGGGCCACGAGTGAATATAGCACCATTCTGGAGCCATAGTGACTCTTCGATTGTGAACAATCCTTGTCCCTGGACAAATGCTCCCTCAATTTGTCCATAATCAATGGCCTGATTGATAGGTCGACCAATATCCATGATAATATCAGTACGCAAATTGCTCCAGTCTCCTGTCAACGTATTCACCTCTACTAAAGCTACCGCACTTCCCTGAGTGAAATAGAAAAAGGCAGGCTTGGGATTTGGATCTCCCCACACGTAACCAATGTCTGGGGTCTTGTAGAACCCATTGGCTGACAGGTTGACTCGATCAAAGTATGCAGCATGAGCTATTTTCGCCATGGGCGCATCAACCCCAAGCTTCTCCCGATAAGGAGCCAATCGTTCATTGAGCTGATCACAAGCATTCTTTACTGCCATTCCATTCAAATCGGTAGATGCTGATGCAGCAGAAGCCGAAGTGTTAGCAACCGTATTGGTAGCGGTCTCAGAAATGAAAACATTGTCAAATGGTACATGCAATTCTTGAGCACAAATCATAGCCATCTTCGTATGCAATCCTTGGCCCATCTCAGTTCCTCCGTGAGTTAGGAGAATGGATCCGTCATGATAGATATGGACCAGAGCTCCTGCCTGATTTAAAAACTGCGCGCCAAATGAAATACCAAACATTGTAGGAACATGAGCCAGACCTCGCTTAATCCACTTGTGGTTTGCATTAAATTCTTCGACCCCCTTTCTCAACTCGTCATATTTAGACCGTTCCTTGATTCGCTTGGCCATGGCGGGAACACTGAAATCTTCAGTGATGGCTTGTTTGTAAGGAGTAGATGACACTCCTGGAACCATATAGTTAATCTCACGAAGCACATCTGGCTCAATACCTAACCGCTCAGAGATTTCGTATACATAGCTCTCAGCGAGGAACATACCCTGAGGGCCACCAAACCCTCGGAAGGCTGTGTTAGATGCTACAGAGGTTCGACAAGGGAAAGCCTGGATCCTTGCATTGGGGAAATCATAACAATTCTCAGCATGTAACACTGCTCGCTCTACTACTCCCTTTGTCAAGTCCATACTCCACCCAGCGTTAGCATAAAGCTGAGATTCAATGGCAGTGAACTTGTAGTTACTATCAAGTGCAATCTTCCACTTCATCACAAATGGATGACGTTGGCCTGCAGTCATCATGTCCTCGCTTCGAGACAACACCATTCGAACTGGCCTCTTGTATTTCTTGGAAGCTACTGCACATATGCTTGACAATTGGCAACATCGAGTCTCCTTTCCACCAAATCCTCCACCAAGACGCTTAACTCGAGCAACAATTCTGGAAGCGGGTACTCCAGTAGCTTGAGCCACAAACAGTTGAGTCTCGGTAGGGTTCTGACTAGAAGAGTAAACCTTCATCTCTCCATCTTCAGGCTCAGGAACGCAAATTGAGCCCTGAGTCTCAAGATAGAAATGCTCTTGTGAGCCCATTCTGGTAGAACCCTCAAAGATATGAGCTGCGTTTTCAAATGCTGAATCCACATCTCCCTTATCAACTTTAGGCTGGTAGTCAAAGAAAGACTGCTTCTCAATTGCTTGCTCAATAGTTATCACTGCTTCCATTTCTTCATATTCAACTTTGACCAGTCTCGCAGCTTCCTCCGCAATCATCCTATCGACTGCTACAATGACTCCAATACATTGTCCAATATAGAATACTTCGCCATCAGCAAAGAAAGGCTCTGCACCCACTGGAGTTGGCGACCACATGTTGACGTCTCTAGACGGAAGGTCGTTCACATCAACGTAACCGACAACTCCCTCCAATTCGAGCGCTGGTGTAGGATCCACCGACAGGATTTTTGCTCTAGCTTTGGTAGACATGACCTGCATTCCAAAGCACTCTCCATGGAACGGAGGAATGTCATCAATGTAAATTGCTTCACCCGATACTTGTTTCAGTGCCGACAAATGAGGATCACTCTTACCTACGATGGTCTCTTCATACGGGTTTTCCAGGTTGCGTTCACCAACCGGATGGTCCCTAGTGACTTCGAGTAAGGCTTCGGGGTCGAAGGTCTCATCGGAATCTGTTCCATTAGTATTGAGACCAACGTTCTCGAGAACAACATTAAAGAATTTGTAGAAGAAAGACATTACCAGGGTCCGCCTATAGGATGCCATACCACCAGGTACACTATAGGGAAGATCAAACTCCTTGATCAGGCAATCAATCGTGCCTTCCAATAACTCCTTTGACGTCTCAGCTCTCAGAGCCTTGCCAGAGAGGAATTCAGCAGTTTTCTTTGCTGCTACGGTGAAGGGCCCTACTCCTCCAAACGCAAATCTAACCTTGTCAATTACAAAGTCATCGTCTAAAGTGATTCGTAAGCAAGTAGTGACAATTGCAATATCATCATCTTTTCTCTTAGCCTGCTTGTATGCCCGAACTACTTCATTCTTGGGTAAAGTCTCAGGAAGGAAAATCTTTGTGATGACACCGTGGGTAGGTAGCTGGGTCTTACGATAACCCACAAAGAAATTGGACATGGGAATCAATTGCTCGCCATCAGCAATAGATTCGACAGTAAGTACAGCTTCGCACGCGACAAGGACCGGGTTAAGATCAGAGATTGGTGATGCAGTGGCAATGTTTCCCGCAGGAGTGGCAGCATTGCGGATCTGGCGTCCAGCAAAGTACTTCAATTGCTCCACTACCGCCTTGTATGCTTGAGCTTTTTGAGCGGGAAGCTGGTGTACTAACTCTTCAGCTACAGATTCAAGAGTTGAGAGACTGATGTTAGCCCCAAATTCCAATCCCTTGCCAGGAATGTAATTGTACTGCTTAAGCTCCTCAATGTCATTGGCATAAACTGACACATTGTAATTCATTGCCTTCATTTTGATCTCGATTTGAATTTCTGAAGCTCCTCCAACGATTTTGGAAGCGGGATACAAATTTTTGATCTCTAGAAGTTGCTGCTTTGTAACCGGCCTGAACCATACCTTTTTGCTGTTTCCATAGTAAAGAGGTTCAAGAGTATATTTTTTCAGTGCAGGAGGAAAGATTAGATCCTGGGACACTTTGTATGGTTTCAAAGGTAGACCATTTGGAGTGAAAAGCTTGTTCATGTCTATTTCATCAGGGTTTGAAGCGTCAGTACCATTGGATCCATTAGATTTACAGCAGGCACCTCCAGATCCATTAGATTTACAGCATCCGTTGCCATTACCATTAGATTTGCATCCGTTTCCATTGGAGTTAGCCAACTCCTCAACATCAGGTTCCATCTTAACATCATTAGTTCCATTGGTGTCAGGTTCCATTTTAATATCATTAGTTTCTGTTCCATTGCCATTACCGTTAGAGCCATTGCTGTGGATACCGTTGCCATTACCATTGACTCCATTGCCGTTGACGCCATTGACGCCATTACCGTTGACGCCATTGATTCCATTACCGTTGACGCCATTGATTCCATTACCGTTGACGCCATTGCCATTAGTCACATCGCCATTTTCAGGCTCAGCCTTAATCACATCGCCATTTTCAGACTCAGCTTTGACATTGGCCTTGTCTCGACAGCACCCTCCTGGACGACCACAAGAAAAAGTGTTGGCAGCATCAATAATAGGCTTATAACCAGTACATCGGCACAGATTTCCATCAAACGACTCAGCAATCTGATCTTTGGATGGATGACCTTCTGTATTTCTCAAAAGCGCATATAATGACATTACAATACCCGGCGTACAAAATCCACATTGGGATCCATGGAACAACGCAATTCGTTCCTGAGCAGGATGAGGATTAGCAGCATTTCCGATTCCTTCTACGGTAATAAGATGCTTTCCTTCTACTGCTATCAGAGGGATAATACAAGAATTGACAGCACAATATCTCAAAGTTAGAACAAGATCAACCAACAAGAGAGCAACCCAATCATAAAAATCGCAATGATCACAAAAATCTCTATCAAACAACCTTATACTTACAAATTTTTCCTTTCTACAGGATCCCAAGATGCTAATACTACCGTACATGCTCCACATCCTCCTTCTGAACAACCCAGCTTGGTTCCAGTCAGTCCAGCATCAGTACGAATGTAATCCAGTAGAGTTCCCAACGGATTTGGATTGTTGATAACTTTGCGAACCCCATTAAGATAAAACACTACCGAGTTCTTGAAGTTATGATGAGCTAAAGACTGATGAAGTCTTAAAGGTTCTGACTCCAGAAACTCTGACGTCGTCACCGAAGGTGGCATTTTATCCTACCAAATGTTTACAAGTTGCTGTCTACGATTCAAATCTTGGATCGATCAGTTTTAGCTTTGATCACAATAGCTGTTATCAGCACCACTGTTAGAACCCCCGCCTAAAACCAGATAGTAAACGATAGTAGACCTTCAGTTTTAACCCTTCAGTCGTACCTTCAGCTCAAACTAAAAAAGGGATAAACCAAGGAATAAATAGAATGGGTTACTTGAACTGGACCTGGAGGCTTAAATCACGAACAATCCATCATCTGCTTACATATATAGCTCCTACCGCTGTTGCTGCTTACATTCAATTGCGGAGCTAGTTCTACCACCGGACCGGGGGATGTGCCAACGGAAGTTTGGTTTACCGGCGGATTAGGATGCCGCGGGGATTCCCGTGGAGGATGAGGTAAGTGGTGTTGTTGGGGTGAGGTAAGCAAGGAGGAGAGGTAAGCGAGATAGTGAGGTAAGCGATGGGCTGGAGTTAAAAGAGTTCTGGCAAATGCTGTGAAGTATGGATATTAATGTGCTATTGCTGTAAAGTATTGATATTGCTGTGTTATTGTTAATCCTATAAGGGTGATCAAAATCAGCTGTCACATTCCATATTATCATGCCAACGGTTACAATTCCTACGGAATGGCCCTGCGGGATGACCCTACGGAGTAGCCCTACGGGCTTCCGCGTAGCTGCAATGGGGTTGGTCATCGAGTCTATGCTCAACTTCCTTCTCCGGCTTTCGGAGTCTTTTCAGCTTCCAGTACCTGTGTTTAAAGTAAGACCTAGTCTGTTACATGGAGCCTTTAGGGTTTTAAAGATCGAAATCGAGATCGAGATCGAAACTGAGACTTTGAGACCTTGAGACATGGCATGCCATCGGTAATAGCCGTCTCTGTGAGTACTCTCCATTTCTGGGATTGCCATCAGCAGTAGTCTGGCAGTAGTAATCTGACTGCTGTGGCCTAAAGGCCTAAAGACCTGCATAGCCACAGGTTGTGTTTTCACATTTGCTCAACTGCCTCGCAATGACTCGTGACTTGCACGTTATCTGTACCCGTCTCACTTGTGCAATTCCTCTTGTGACTCATGAGAACTTGAGGAGTCTAATGGCATGGAAAGTGAAATGTTGTTAGTTCCAGCAAGCTCGCGGAGGGCCTTATTCTCTTCTACAAGACTGTTGAGAAAATCTACTGTCTTTGTCAACACGATTGCCTCACTCCTACCCTGGGACGGATCAAGGTCTGGAACAATGTTGGTGATCTTGTCAAACCCTTCTCTTATTGCTTGGCGTCGCTTCTTTTCGGAAGCAATATGATTAGCCTTCTTTTCCTCTGCGGTTAACAACTCTCCAGGAGCTTTCTGGATTCTAGATCCTCCGGCACCCAAGTCTTCTGAATCTTGGACTTGGTAATTCGGTAGGCCAGTATTGGGGTCTATTGCTCCTGATTTTTGAGGGTAGTCGTAACTGTCCATTTCGTTATTTAGCTTCAAACTCACTTTTGACTTTTCCTTCTTCTTTTGTCTTCAACACTCTTGTGTTCTCTCCTTCTTTAACAACACTCTCAACCTTTGGTTTCTCCTTCTAAAACACTTTAGACCTTCGGCTCTTCGATAAGAGTTAGTGACCGATCGAGCAGAGCTTTAACAAATTAGGTTTGTCACTGGGAATATGAATACACTGTAGTTATATCCTATGCCAACTGGGCCAGATAAAATGTTGCGATGCTTGTTATTCGCCTCAGTGTTGATTAATTAATTAAGTTGAAAGAGATGGCCGGTACTGCCTATAAACTTGCAAGGATCACATGTTGGGAAGTTTGCTAAGCGAAAGTGGCCGGTCAGCCTCGCCTGGAGGGGGTATTGAGCCACCGGAGCCAGCCTACGAGGAAAGTGGAGATATGGGTAAAAGTAGCGTGAGTGCTGTTAAAAATGTAAGAAGGGTTCATGAAGTTGTGTTATCAAGTATTTTTACAGGTCCATGAAATGTGGAATTAAATCTTATTCATATATTGGTTCTCTCAACTGGACCAATAAAAATCCTGATATTATTAACTACCCCGGATTTTTCCGCGGGGTCTAAGACAATTCTGAGACATTGACTGGGGTTGGGCAGGGGTAACAAAACAACCCCCAATCTGGGGGTGTCAAAGGGTTTCAACCTGATGAGATTGTAATTGGGTCGTTAATTGACACTACTCTGTGCTCTCGTCTGGCTTGCTCGGCTAAGAAGACTACCTTATGAGTAGCCATCATCTCTTCTGGGGTGCATTTGATATACTTAAGCTGAGATTCGGACACAGACTTGCGGTTAATCAACACATCTCGAACGGCCTCAGCAAAAGCAGTGGCCAATCCTCGGTCTCCTCCTCCATGGTTAGATTCAGAATCAACCTTAGGAATGATGGAAGTTGTCTTTTTAGTGAGGAAATCAAACACTCGAATTGTACGAGAATCGGTGTTTATTTCACCTTTAGTTCCATAGATACTGATTTTGCGCATACACATTTCTTCAGAATTAGAAATCATCGTCATAGTAGCAGTCTTTTGGCCAAAATCTAGTGCTACCACCTGGTTATCGCACACATCATTGTCGCAATCATACACACATCTTCCATATGGCCCTTTGGCTAAAGCTTCCAGCACATGAGGAATATCTTCCACGTCAGTTAGCGTATCAGTCTTCCATCCCTTCCTGCCTTCTTCTAGCGCGTCTACATAGGCTCTCTTAGCGGAGAATGCACAATCTCGCTCCATCGGACAGTCTAAACATCTAGTAGCACCCTGAGCTTCTGCTGGCTTATTCTCATGATGGAAATACGACAATGAACCAAACGAGCTCACATTGCGGATGTTCTCCGCTCCCAATAACCACATGAGCACGTCGATGTCATGACAACATTTTGACATGAGTACAAACGTCGTAGACTCTTCACGACTCCAATTTCCTCGCACAAATGAATGAGCAAAATGATACCACCCCACGGGCTCAGTATGGTTGATGTTAATGATATCTCCAATCACTCCTGAGTCAAGAAGCTTTTTCAGCTCAAGGTTGTGAGGAGAATATCGTAGTACATGCCCTAATGCAAGTAGCACGTTGTTACGCTTCACCGCGTTATATATTTCTTCACAATCCTTCCAGTTCGTAGCCAGTGGCTTTTCGCACAGCATATGTTTACCCTTGTCAGCAAATGCCACCGCAACTTCTCGGTGCATTTGGTCCATAACTCCGATTATCACCCCGTCATATTCATCACAATCTACCAAAGCCTTCTTCCAGTCATCATATTCTTTGATGGAGTCTTCTCCTCGTAGCCTATCCGCATACCAATCATTCAAACAGAACCGCTTGATTCTGTTTCTTCTGCCAACTGACGGGTCTGCGATTCCGGTTACCACCACATAATCCAAGTGACGAAGAGATTTGGTATAGCCTTCGCCTCTGTTCCCTGCTCCTACTACGAGGAATCTTAGTTGTTGGTCTTGGGTCATTGTCAAATACTATTCAGTTACTATTCAGTTACTGTCCAGCTACTGTTCAGCTACTGTTTATTCTGCGGTCGAATCAGATTTGTCTGATTTATAACTGTCGACTGATCATCGATAAGGTGGAATCGGGCGGTATCAGCGGCGCCATACCGAGCACGTAGCGGCGGCGCCATCTTGAGATCGTAACAACGGCATAGATAACGGGAACAATAGAAGCGAAAAGGGGAGCCAATGAATGCTAATGTATAGTGTACGTTGATATATGTTAATGTATGTTAGAAGAACTGGTATGACTGTTCTGGCAGTACCGAGTTGAATGCAATCCACTCCTGTCACCTTATTTTCTTATCTTATCTCGATTTAGGTTTAGAGATCAAATCCTAGACTTGATATTGGGAGTGTGGCCATATACAAGCAAATAATCCTGTTGATAGTCTCCATTGGTGGACTTTATCCATCGGTGAGCAATTATTTCAGCAATCTTATCCTCAATATGATCAGAACCTGGTCGAACATCAGAGAGGAGGAGTGAGCCCGTCAGAATGTCCACCAGCTCAAATACAAACACTCTAGCAATTCGTCTGGCCTCTGTCAAGTCTGTAGACTCAAACTTAGCTGCCCAATCGGCAAACCTTTGATGAACTTCAGTTTCCAATTGTGCTCTGAGACCAGAAGAAGTCCCATTCTGACTATTTTGTTGAAGGAGCCATTCCAATGAGTCTTTGATCTCAGCGCTCCATGCTCGTTTCATGTACCGAATCAAATCATCGCATAAAACATTTGTAGTTCCTTCCCAGATCGCATTGACCTGACAATCGCGATAAAGTCTGGCAAGATTTATACGGACATCGTGCTCCAAGAAGCCAATTCCTCCTAATGCTTCCATACACTCTGATATACCTGTCAAGGTTCGTTTACATGCCACTGCCTTGGCTAGACCAGGAAGAATTCGTAATAACGATAGATGGACGCCAGATGCTTTGTCATTTTCACTTATACCCAGTAGTGATGCAGAGTAGAATGAGATAAGCATAAGCCCTCGCAACTGTACTTCAGCATCTGCTAGAACTCGAACATGGGCGGGAACATGCGACAAAGTTTGTCCAAATACCGACCTTTTGAGTGAATAATCCTTTGCTATGAATTGAGCCCGACGCCAGAAAGCCAAAGAAGTGATGGAACTATGAACTCTGGTGATGTTTAGCACTGTGGCTATTGACTTGACTCCTTTGCCAGGCTGTCCAATAAGCTGTGCTTTCAATCCTGTCAGTTCTAATTCTGCTGTAGGTAACGCTTTAGTCCCAAACTTTTGTTTGAGTCTATGCAGACGAACTCCACCTCCTTTGACGCTTCCAATAAAACAACTTAGGCCTTCTTTGCCCTGGTTCTGATCGCGGTACGCTAGGGTGATAGTAACTTCAGAGTCAGTGGCGCTTGAGAACCATTTAAATCCTTTGATTGCATATGAAAGTTGTGTCTCTTCCTGATTGCCCACTTCCTTATAAGCAATAGACTCGGTGCGTCGAACGTCTGACCCGCCAGCACGCTCTGTCATCCATTGTCCCGAACTCCAGGCATGTGAAGGATCACGAGAAGTTAGGTGTTGATATACTAGGTGAAGCCAGCTACCAGTAGGTGGACTCTGAAGCTCGATGAGTCTTGCACAACCATCAGTCATTGCCAATGGACAAGATACTACTGCTGAAGAAGGCGTGAACAAATACTCTTTGGACAGTGCAATCAATCGACTGTATTCTTTAAAGTGACGTTCATAAGTAGTGGCGACCATTCCCTCCTTCACCGCAAACTCCTTGAGTTTCTTCCAGCCAGCACTGGTTACTAGCTTATTTTCTACACCTCCAAGAGTATCCTGTTGGACGATGAATGGTAGATTGCGTTCTGCTTCATCGACCAGCTCAAAGATTTCATCCGACACCACTTTAGCTCCCAGGCTCTCAAGTTCAGGGATAGCTCGGTTAAGAATTTTAGAAGGAACCAGACGTTGAAGAACTCTCTTTAGACTACTGTCAGTGCTGAATTGGTTATCCAATTGTGGGCCCTGTTGGAAGAATCCCGTGGTTGAAGTAGCAGGCAGCATTATTGAATGTAGTTTCAATGATTGCGAAAAATTCAAAGTCTAGCTTTGCTATTCTGCCCTGTTCTGCTTTTCTAGCTGTTCTCGACTTGTGCTCTGCCTGGTTCTTTAACAACTCACTCTCTTCTATCTTAGGTCTAGTGATTATATAACCTCGGTACCCCGCAGTGCGAGTTCCGGGTGTTGCGGGGACTGACCTCCAGAGGATTAGAGAGACAGTCAGATATATTGAAGTTAGCAAATGGGTGGAAGTCAATTGAGACTAGCAGCCAGTGATATCAACTCATATTAAGTGATAACGCTCGCAATGAACGGTTACAGGGCAATACTGCCTGTGTAGATGCAGCGCAGTGTCATGTGCTGAGGTCATCACTCTATGCCGTAGCCCCGTTGCAGTGCTCTGGTGTGATCGTATACTGTGGGATACTGCGGAGTAACTGTGGTATCAACGTGGTATATTATGGAGTAACCGCGGAATCAACGTGGTATATTATGGAGTAACCGCGGAATCAACGGAAGATCACCTTATTTCATCAATACCTTTTGTTGCACCGTGAGCTCGCCGTGATTTTTTTCGAGGTAATTCACCGTGAGTGCACCGTGAGCGCATCGTAAGATCACCGTGATCTCACAGTAAATCTCAGTAAATCTCAGTAAATCAAAGTAATTACAGCCCTTTTGTCGCGTTTGTTGCACCGTATACAGCTTTCAACCACTCCCTGCGCCAGCACCTTTGCTCGCGCCGATGCCTTGCGTAGACTAGACTTTCTAAGCCGCTTCATTTCCCTGAGACAAATATGCGACCCCGTTATTAAGCGAGACGATCAAGCCACCGGGTCTCCGATATGTATATTACGCGTGATTATAAGACTTATCTACGTCGCTAGATTCATTCTACTGTTATTACAGACAATTCATAACACGCTAAAAACACTGATGCCTGCCCTACATTCACTTGTAGAGCACTTCTCATTCCATTTCACCTTATCATGCTAATTTGTCATCTTATTTTGTCATCCTCCGTCAGCACCATGCATTCTCTCGCATTCGCCACCGCATGCGTGCGGAGATAATTAAATCGACCCACCTGCTATAGTATAATATGAGATGTATCCTCAGTTAGAAATTTTGATTTGGGGACAAACGTTTGGTAGAGAGTAAAGTTCTGAGTTAATAATCAAGATAATCAAACATGGCCAAGATAGTGATCATCGGAGGGTCTTTTGCAGCTGGAGCAGCTATTCGGACTATAGCAAGCGTAGATAAAAATGCAGAAGTGACCGTGATCTCCGAATCGTCTCATACGTATTTCACCCCGGCTACTCCAAGGTTGTTGGTAGAACCAGATAGTATTGACAAGACTAGCCACCCAATAGACAAGTATTTGAAGCCCCTGCTACCCAATTCGACTTTTGTTAATGGACGGGTGGAGTCAGTGGACTTTGACGCGAAGACGGTGTCAGTTGTGGGGCCCGACGGTCAACTGCCAACTGTTAACTATGACTATTTGGTAATTGCGTCTGGTACACGCTCTGTCACTAAGGGATTTAAGCTCCACGGTACTCACACTGACGCAGCAGAAGAGCTACGAAAGCTGGGGGGGAAGATCCAAGCAGCTAATACGGTTGCGGTTGTTGGAGGCGGAGCTACCGGAGTAGAGACTGCTGCTGAGATTGGCTACAAGTACCCTAAGAAAAAGGTTGTGCTTTACACTGGTGCTTCTGGGCCACTTGAATTTCTTGGCAAGAAGCGTAGTGCGATTGCCAGCACCAAGCTTGGGCGAGCTAACGTGGAGGTGGTGAATATCTCCCGATCTACTTCTATTGACGAGGCTGCGGACGGTAAATCCATCATCAAGTTTGAAGACGGTAGCTCAAAGGAGTATGATCTGGTTATTTCAACCGTAGGGCTTCTTCCGAACAGTGACTTTCTTCCAAAGTCTGTCCTGGATGATAAGGGATATCTCAACACCGATGATTTATTGAGAGTCAAAGGCCACGAAAAATCGGTGTTTGGCATTGGAGATATCTTGTCCATTGGAGCAAATACCATTGTTGATATCAAGCTCAACCAGACTGCCATATTTAAGTCAACTATCAGCAGATATGTGTTCAACAAGGGTGGATCTTCAAAGAAGTATAAGCCATTATCATCTCAGACCTACCTGATCCCTATTACTGAGAAAGGAGGAATAGGTATCATGTTTGGATGGGGTGTTCCCGACTTTTTGGTTCGAAAGTTCAAGGCAAAGGACTACATGATGGACTCTTCCAACACCATCATTACTGGATAATCTATAATAGGCGTAACATTGTTACTATCAACAGGGATAATAGTAATTGTAATTTCAATAGGAATAAATTAAATTCATTAGATCAATTAAATTCATCAAATCCATTAGATCCATTGAATCCACAATGGTCCAAACTCAAGCCTGTCCCTAATACCGGCGGTCGACGCGATCCGTTGCTGGCTTATCAGAATAGTTTCGTTCAGACACATTTTGATATCCAGGTGGTGGATCAGAGGGAGCATTGTAGCTACGGTCAGGGTATGAAGAATCCCGAGCTCTAGTAGAACTGGTAGACGGTTGATTGGGTCTTGGGTCGGCAAATTGAGCCTCCCGTCTATCATACCTGCTGTCGTATCGATTGTCTGGTCCATAAGGATAGTCTGGTCCGTATCGATTGTCTGGTCCGCATCGATAGTCTGGTCCGTATCGATAATCTGGTCCGTATCGATAATCTGGCCCGTATCCATAGCCACGACGGTATCGATAATCATACCGGTATCGATTATCGAGCCTAGTGTCGTATAAAATGTCTCTTGTTACGGATCTCGAAGGTGGAAGTACATCTTGTCGTGCCCTGACGTATTCAGTAGTATTGTTCAACAATATTGCTCTAGTGACTAACCCCATGTTGATATTCAGTCTTACTTGTCTGTCTTATGATCTGACCATATCGTTAACTTCAGCTCCAACTTTCTCTCCTTATATAGCACAAGCTTATACATTCTCTAAACTCTCCCAGCCGACATAAGCCCCCTTGGATCTCTCAGAATCAGCCTCCAACTCACTAAGAGTTGAACACCTTCGCCACATTTCGAGGCTGTGAGCTTACGGCAGTCTTCTCAGAAATGCTCGGTCACAGGGAGTGATAGACATCAATCTTAGCGACCATGCAACACCACCTGCCACTAATTCGACTCCTGAATCCTCATCTACATCCATAGTGGCTGTACACAGTGAGTTCCAGGAGTGATCTATCAGATTTCCTGCCTGGTTCATGCAACGGTTCCAAGATGGAGGTATCCATGTAGGCATGCAAACCTGGCTGTGCCTGGCTGTGCTAGTATTGTGGCTCAGGGTATCATCGCCTAGGCAAGCGGATGAGGTGACGTTAGGGCTAGGTTGTTGGCGAGTGTTAATGGGGTTTGGGGTTAGTGGGTTAATGGGTATGGGGTAATAGAGCTAATGGAGCTTGGGCTCGAAATTAGTGGAGGTTGTGGAGAGTGGAGTTAACGGAGTTAACAAGGCTCAGTGGATCGGCGCTGGAGTTAACGGGGTTAGTGGAATGACGGTGGATTGATGGAGTTAAGCAGCAATTAGATATGCTCCGCGGAGAGCATACAGCTTCCAGATTATATCTACACTGAAGGTTAATCTTCAATTAAACGCTCGAACTACATCCTGATCAGTAATCCTCAATTCAAATCTCCAATCGTGCCATGACTAGTCTTGATAGTAAGTCAGATAGTGATCCGGATCTCGTGGTACCCGATGAGCCGTGTCCATGAGATAAAGTGCGTCGAGAGAAGGGGCGCGATCACCGCAACCATTTATTACAATAGCAAACTAGTTGAACGGATTCGGTGTATAATAGAACTTTAGAAGAGCCTTGAAGTTTTGGATACGGTTTCAGTCGGCTTGAACTAACTAACGGTCTTTAGAACCGATTAATAGCGGTGTAGGATGGCTTCAGCAAGTTTGTTGACGTTTACCTGTGGCCTAAGCCCCTGCCGCAACCAAACGTCAACCCTATTGTGGCCTCTAGCACGCTCTGTAATTGGGAGCACAGCCTACACTAGTAGGAGAAGATTGAGCTCTCTTTCTAGTGAAGCATTTACTGTGGATGTCTGTCGAAGTTATAACCGGAATAGATCCTTGAAATGGGCCAAACCACTACTCTTTCTCCGAAGCCATACCGGGGTTGCTAGTTTTGGCAGCAATCAATTGGTTGGAGGTCAATCTGGCCATTCGAGGGGCATGCACCAAGTATCTGGGTTACACCTGGCTTCTAATTTCTCAGGTAACCAATTCGGGTATTCAATATCTGGGTTGTCTAGCCGGCAGAGAAGCTACGACCACAGTAGTCGCAATCGTGACAGTCGTGAAAATCAGGACAATCGCGGGAGCAATAGCAGGACGGTGTTCAAATTGTTAGCAAACGCTGGAGCGCTCGCAGGGGCATCTTTCGACAGACAATTGGATGAGGATTCAAAAAAACTAGGATTGAGTCCCAAGAATGGTGCTGAAACGTTTGAAGAAGGGTTATACGAAGCATCGAAAGAGGATCTATCTCAGCATAGTAATAGCGTGTTGATGCGTCAACGAAACACTGTGCTATGGAAACTATTTGCGTTTGTTGAATCATATGTGTATGAGCCATTTGTTACCTGTTTAAGGTTTTTGCACTTGGCGACTCTATTTCTCCCTGTTTTGATATCCTTTCCAATGGTCTTATTTGGATCTCGAGTGCCAGAAAAGAGCAATGAGCACTCTGGAGCCCTACTATGGTATCGGTTCCTCACATGGACAATGGAACTGGCAGGAGCATCATTCATCAAGCTTGGACAATGGGCAGCATCCCGAACCGATATCTTCCCTGAGCAGTGCTGTGCCTACATGGGTAGCTTGCATTCTAATGTTAAAGCTCACAGTCTAAGATCTACCAAGAAAATCATCACCAGAGCGTTTAACGGGCTAAGTTTTGATGAAATCTTTGAAGAATTTCAAGAAACTCCTCTCGGCGTTGGTTCAATGGCCCAAGTGTATAGAGCGAAACTACGGCCAGACCTGACAATGACAGAATCGCAAAAGGGAATCGAAATAGACAGTGGAGTCGATCATCAGTCAAAACCAGCCTCTGAAGACAAACTTACCTCTTCAATCGCACGAACTGTGCAAAAGAAGCTGAAACGAAGCACCGTAATGAAAGGTGGTCCTGATAACTGGGTGGTAATTAAGGTTCTTCACCCAAGGGTTCGTCAGGTGGTTGAACGGGACCTTAAAATAATGTCTTTCTTCGCAAACATCATTAACTATTTCCCAGGTATGGAATGGCTATCGCTTCCCCAAGAAGTCGACATCTTTGGTCATATGATGAGGCTTCAATTGGATTTACGAATCGAAGCGCAAAATCTACTCATGTTTAGACACAATTTCGCATCATCTCACGACGTGGCTTTCCCTCGACCTTACCCCGAGTTTTCTTCGCGAGAGGTGTTAGTAGAGGAGTATGTACGAGGAATTCCTATGGAATTGCTACTGAAGAATGTTGCAAAGTGCACAGGCCAAGAGAAGGCAGATGGAACCCCTCGAGGAAACCCTAGTATGTTTGCAAAGGCAGCGTCAGATAAGGGTCTGGACGCATTCTTGAAGATGCTTTTACTGGATAATTTCATTCACTCTGATTTACATCCAGGAAATATTTATGTTCGAATGTATCGAGAACAACATGAGTCTTGGAGAGAATTGACTGTTGAAGAAGGGAACACTGCAACTGCCGAACTGGTAGCTTTGAGAGACCAGCCAGAGCAATGGATTAAAAAATTGGATGAATTCTATGAGCAAGGATACCGACCACAGATATGTTTTATTGATACTGGACTGGTTACACAGCTCAACGCGAAGAATCGGGAAAACTTTATAGATCTATTCAAGGCAATTACTCTCTGGGATGGATACCGAGTAGGTGAGTTGATGGTGGAAAGATCAAGAACTCCTGAAACCGCAGTCGATCCGGAATTGTTTGCTCTCAAGGTTCAGCGTCTGGTTCAAAACATCAAAGAGCGTACCTTTACCTTGGGCAGTGTCAGACTAGGAGACCTCTTGTGGAGGGTTCTTGGAATGGTTCGTCAACACCATGTACGAATGGAAGGGGATTTCATCACCGTTGTATTATCAATCTTTTTGCTTGAAGGCATAGGGCGTCAACTCGACCCTGAGCTAGACTTGTTCAAGTCTTCGTTGCCCATCGTCCGACAGCTTGGATCTCAAGAGCGAGGCGAAATCTTCTCCTCTTACACTCTGTCAATGGCAAAGGTATGGGTCGGATTGGAATTGCGACAATTCATCTCAGCCTCCATCCAGGACATTCATAATCTTGTTCGGTCGGATAGATTAAGTCCAAACCAGTGAGTATGTATCATCTTTCCTCAGTATTTCAACTGATAATTAATTTATAATGTCTGAAACCCCCAACTCTGTCACTTCATCAGTCGCCTATTATGCCTATTATGTCCCTCCCGCATATGCCGGGATTGCCGCTGGGGGCTTCTGGGGGCTGCCGGAGGCTGCGGGGACCGGCATCGCCGCGAGTTGGCGCCAGCCGCGCGGATTCGGACTAAAACCTTCACTAATCCACGTGGAACCAGATTTGGATCTAAACACAAACCACGAGAACGTAAGATGTCGTTTAAGTGATTGAGTAGGAGGAGAACTAGGTGCCCGTTGTTTTAGAGACGATAAATATCATAGAATATACGGGTAGACTAATCCTGCCTAAATTTGGTGGCAATTCTGTACTATGAAGTTTGGAAAGAGGTATGGATTTGAAGGAAGAGAGGGCGCTGGATATTTTGACTGAGGAGTCGCTGAGGAACGGATGTTGTGGCTAAGGAGTCGTTGAGGAGAAGGAGACACTAACCAGATAGTTTACTGCACAATCAAGTGCCAGAATGGAGGTAAGTGGAAGAAATTGTGTTGGTTGATGTATAGTTGGTTGTCCAAGCATACTGACCGGTGAAAAGCTCCCGATATTTGAACTACAAGGAATTGAAGAAGCTTATTAAAGAAATCAATCAGCAAAGACTGAGTCGAACCCCAGTAATTGAGCCCTCGGATGATCCATTGTCTCGGAAGCGTCAACTTCATCCCCCTACAGAAGCTGATTTGGCTCAATTCTTTTATGCTTTGGATCGTAATTTGGAGAATGTCGAATGGTTCTATCAGAATCGGTTCTCAGAATATTGTCGTCGCTTAAAACATGTGAACGATAGGTACCCTTTGTTATCTTTAAAACCGTATGAATGGGACCATGAAGAAGTCGAGGATCTGATTGGGGTTCTTTTAGACATCCGATCTCAGCTTCGAAAGCTGCAATGGTATGCGGAGACAAATAAGCGAGGGTTTGTCAAGATTCTCAAGAAATTTGATAAAAAGGTTGAGACTACGACAAAAACCAGCTACTTAGAGTCCAAAGTGTTGATGCTTTCATTTGCCAATGGTGCTTCTTTAGATGATAGACTCGCAGTGGCTAATAAGTACCTGTCCGAGTTGACTCCATATGCAAACGAGCAGAGAGAAAAATCTGGATTTGGCTCGGAAAATGAGATTGAAAAGCTTATTGAGGGTACCTCTGGATCCTCTGCGTCCTTTGAACTGAAGTCGGGTGCCTCTGTTAGGTCTTCAAGTCCTTTGTCGTTAGATACTGCTACCTCTTCCGCTGGGGGTGCTGATTCGTTGTCAATTTGGAGTGATTTCGCTGCGGTGAAAACAGCAGTTCAGAACGATGACAGCACAAAGCTTAGAAAGCTCATTGACGAAGCAATTGGTCGATCTAGTACATCTGATTCGGTATTCAATAAGTCTTTGCTTAACATTCTGTCCAAAGCAGTCAATGCCCGAGCACGTAAGAGTGTGGACATTATCCTTTGGCATCTGAAATCGCTAGCTGACCCATCCGAGATCAATGGGCGAAATATATTTCATCGAACGGTGATCAATCAGGGTCGACAATTGTTTGGTGACGTCGGCCGACAAAAACGTATCAATACCGGAAACTTCATCTATCCTGCTGAGGGTCGAAAGGATCACACCACTCCTGCTGATGACTTGGGAGAGTTGAATCCGGAAGATGAGAGTGATAATTTCACTGATCTGCTTGAACGTTTGTCGCCCAGACAAAGATCCTCCGTCCTTGCTAGAGATAATCAAGGTCGAACTCCACTTCATTATGCTGCGTTCTATGGACTTAAAGTTACTACCAGGGTTCTCCTGGACCACATGAGCAGGTGGGGATTCATCTTTGGTGAGACCAATTTCGATTCTCCGGTTTGGCAGGATAACGATGGGGATACTCCAGTGAAGCTTGCAGTATCTGGCAACCACCCAAAGACGACAGCAGTGTTGATTGAGTTCAGCACTGTTGGCTTACGTTCTCAGTATGGTTATTTGGCAATTGCTGCAGGTCATGGATCATCCGAACTTCTAGAGGTACTATTAGGTGCAGGTATAGATATCAACTGGACTGGTTTTGACGAACCATGGTTGAAATTCGGTGGTGAAACCACTGGAGAATCTGCGCTATTCGTAGCAGCCAAGATGAATCATTTAGAGGCAGTCAAGTTTTTACTTGTTCACGGTGCAGATACAGAGATCCGAGAAAGATCCTACGGATGGACTCCTGTGTTTGTTGCCGCCGTAGAAGGGTACACTAAAATTGTCGTGGAACTGATTGCTGCCGGTAGTGACATCACCCGAACGGACGGTTCAGGATGGACGGCCAAGGAGCATGCATGTTTGCGAGGACATCTTGAACTGGCAGATATCTTGGAGCAAGCTGCTCCAGGACATGTACCTGATGTTGCGGTGCTACTTAATACTCCAGAAGCAAGACCAGTAGTTATCCGAGACACTGTCGCTAGCATGCCTCCTCCTCTTTCATTATCTCAGAGCTCTAACCCAGCTCAGAACCACGCTCATATTAAAGGTCTTGGTAACCGAGCCAAGACAATTCGAATGAATGGTGATTCTAACGTAGCCGGCTCCGATACCGTGATCAAGACGTTTGGTCATCGTTATCTCTCTGACAAGACAATGATCTTGGTCACTCTTGGATCTACAGACCTGAGATACCAGATTAAGCCGGTGGAGCTCGATAGAGTGCCGTTTTCAAAAGCTCATGCTACCCAGCTTGACACTGCGTTGTCTCTAGTGATCTCTGCTACTCCAGTCATTGACAATGCGTCGTCGGTAATTGATCTGCCGCTAGACGAAGGCGAACGTAGTGAACCTATCAGCTTTTTCGTTGACAAATTAGATGATGTAAAGCTTTTCTTTGACTTGGTTCCAACCTACTCTGGCAGTAAGAAGAAGGTTCTCGGCCGAGCTGCTGCTTTCATCCCTAGTATGTATCATGTGTTTGGTAACAAGCGCAAGCTTCAAGAGACATACACGCTGCCAATTGTAGAAGCGGAAAGTATGGAGGTACTTGGAAGGGTACAATTTGGACTGTTAGTGGTGAAACCGTTTAGCCACCCGAATATGGGCATTGAAAAGTCGAGTACATACTGGAAGTCACTTATCAATACCAGAGTGATTGGACATCGGGGCTTGGGAAAGAACTCTACCAGCAAGAAGAGTCTACAATTAGGGGAGAATACCATTGAGTCATTTATCCAGGCAGCCAACCTGGGAGCAAGCTATGTTGAGTTCGATGTGCAATTGACGAAAGATAGTGTGCCAGTGATTTATCATGACTTCTTAGTTTCTGAGACTGGAATTGATATTCCTGTGCACTCAATATCTCTGGAACAATTTATGCACATCTCGAAGCTACAAGAAGAGAATGAAATTCCTATTGGTGGTCAGAACAATGGTGGCATTCCTTACCGTCGTCGTCGAGGAGGCAGCCCGCCTCCTAACTTGTCAGCTAGGCCTCGGTCAGTATCTGTATATGAACCTGAGAAGGAGGAGATGGATGAAGAAAATAAGGTTATGAAGCTGCGAATGCAGTACACTCGAGATTTCAAGAACAAAGGATTCAAGGGAAACTATAGAGGACATAGTATCCAATCTCCATTCACGACGCTAGTGGAAGTTTTTAAGAACTTACCCCAAAATGTTGGGTTCAACATTGAATGCAAGTATCCCATGTTAGATGAGAGCCAGAAAGAAGACATGGAATCTACGGGCATCGAGTTAAATACTTGGGTTGACACGGTCCTTCAATGCGTATATGACTATGGTGAGGGACGAGATATCATCTTTTCGTCGTTCCACCCTGACGTTTGTTTAATGTTGGCGCTCAAGCAACCATCAATTCCAGTACTGTTCCTTACTGAGGGCGGTGCCGATTTCATGGCAGATGTACGGGCTTCCAGTCTCCAGGAGGCCATCCGATTCGCAAGACGATGGGATCTGTTAGGAATAGTGTCAGCTGCCAAGCCTCTCATTCAATGTCCAAGGTTAGTCAATGTGGTTAAGGAATCTGGCCTGGTATGTGTGACCTATGGCACTGATAACAATGACCCCTCCAACGCTCGACTTCAAATGAATTCTGGAGTAGATGCGGTCATTGTAGACTCGGTTCTTGCAATTCGAAAGGAGTTGACCGGAAGTTGAAGCACTATCTTATTAGTGTTTGTCCGGTTAGTATCTAAATCATGTCATTTTTTTCATACCATTTCAAATTACACAGAATACAAACACGCTAGTTGAATTGAGTTTCACAAAATTAGATCATTAACACATAGTGATTTGCCTATAGATTGAGGCAGATAAGATACCAGTCATTATGTATTCTCAGCCAAAAGAGATACCAGTAATTATGTAACATTAGACTCAGTATTCATCACGCAAACAAGAGCCATCATATATGGGTTAGCAAGGGAATGTGTAAAACCAGGAGGCGTAATCAGCAGGGGACGGCATTTATACCTTCATTAAATAACGCACGCAAATACACACAAAGGAGTGTTGTGAGTGGCAAGATTATAGCAACCAAAGTCAGTAGCAATCCAGGCGACCGGCGCAGCATTTCCAATGAGGCAACATAGTGACGTCTACTAAGTTAAGTCGGGGTACCGTCAAACTGAGGCGGACAAAAAACCTGCAGGGGTCAATTTACTGCTTTGACCCTTCAGTAGGCGCAGCAGAGGAATCTTCCGAAGACTCGGTCTTTGCTGCTTCTTGTTTAAGGTTGGCTAGTCGTCGAGCCTCACCATGGACATCAGAAGCATTCTTAACAAGTTCAGAGTAGAAAGAGTGGATTCGCGATCCAGTACCAGTAGCGAGAGCCTGGTCAAAGTATTTTGACAACTTAACATGGTGCTTCTGAAGATTATCGGTAATTCCGTACGCTTTATCAGTAGCCTCAGCCCGATCTCTAACCTTATATTTAGAGTCAAGATCCTGTAAGAAGGAAGTGAATCTAGTAGAGATTCCATGCTTCTCATCAAGAGCCAGTCCTCGAGAAATCACCTTATCACCAAGCACATAGCCATGGGATAGATATTCAGCCAAAATAGCCGATCGAGGTTTATACTCCTGGCTGATATCTTGAGCAGCCCCATTTTGATCCTTGTTCTCAGGAGTCTCAACTCCAGCTGCCTCCTCAGCAGCAGCAATCGCCTTCTCATCGGCAGTAATCTGGACCTTGTTACCAGCCAACTCTGAGTCTGTCAAAAGAAGAGCAGTCTTGATGGCTGCTGGCTTCTCGAAAGTCACAACCGCTGAAGATTTGCCCTTCTCTCCAGGGCTAATCTTCACATCAGCAACTCGTCCACAAAACGAAAAGAACTCTTTAACCTGAGCCTCCTTAGTGTCTGGACCAAGTCCACTAACTTGTACTGAGAAAGATGACATTTTTTTTGGTTTGTTTTTAGATTTCCTTAACCCCTTCCTTTTTCTTATCAATATTATCTATTTTATCTCAACACCTTCTTAGCGATTAGGCCACTTTATATAGAGGTTAACAATTAGCTGTGATTGCTGCATTATGGCGATGTTGAATGCGGCTGTTAGAAGGGGTCTGAGACAAAGAGGCTGCGCGCGAACTGTTCCCCTCGAAAGCTGGCCAATAAGAGTGTTGGATCAAGCAGCAAGCATGAACGTGATAGTGAAAATTTCAATAACTTGTAAAAAGATATCAAAAGTAGTTGAAGAAGAGGAGATACGTTGCATTACATGATGCAACATTATGAGCGGCGCTTCAGAGCATTGAATACGATGATAGCTGAGGGTTACTAGGTGATTTAGTGAGAGCTGAGCTGGCTGAGCTTGGCGAGTTGGCTGATGGACAATACACTAATTTGATATAATAAGATAGTTAGTACAAGCTTATGATGATAGAAGGGTGGTGTAAGAGTATAAGATTTGATTGATAGTTGTGTGTTGGCGCCACTGTAAACATTGTTCCTATTTTTCCCGAGATTTTGTAAAAATCAATGTATAACGCATAGTGCGGGGGATATCGGCGGTGGTATTCATCCGAGGTTTTCAAATACAAACTGGTCATAACCATGAGGCCGAAACTATCGAACCGGCCAAAGGTCGGACAAAGATCAGGAGCCGGTCAGGAGCCGGTCAGAGTCTGTCAAAGCGTGTCAAAGTCTGTCAAAGTCTAACAAAATTCACTCAGAGGCTATCTAAGCTTCCAAAAGTCTTACCCTCAGCCATGCCCTCAGCCATACCCTCAAACCCGTAGCCAAAGTCCAATCAAGAGCCAAAAACCCAACCAAAGCTAAAGTATTCCATCTCGTGTTTGTATCAATGATCTTCCAGTGTCACTGTATCAATGATTCTCTAGCGTTACTACGACAATTGATCCCCTAGTGTTGACAACTAGCAGTTTTCGCTGTTACCACTTCCTCGGCATGTCGGCGCATATCGGCTAATTTCATAAAAATCCGAAATTGATCCGAGTATAAACGATTAAGCGCTGACATGTCTTTGACGATCATTGATGTGCGAGTTCTATAGACTTGGCGAGGCGTTAAGGACAACATAGACTAAGGTCTCTGGTGTAGGGTGTATCGTGGTTTTTATTCTTCAACACCTCTTATTGTGCTGACCTGCCGGCTCCTGGCCGTTTCCTGATCCAATCCATCGCCTATCAATCCGTTGCCCACATGTACCACGCTCACTCAGGGTGCTCAATTTCTGTTGATAGCATTTACCATGTGAGATGCACAGTATGCTGTGGTGCTGCAATTCCAAAAATAATTAACAATCAATCTAAATCGCATCTTCACTCTCAGCATGTGACTCATATCACGAGTGTAAGCCACGCTCGAGTTTGCGGCTTTCGCGAGTGCGGCTGGACGGTGAAGTTCAACCGGCGATTTCAATTACTACGCGCGCCATGAAGCGCGTTGACTAACAACACAACAATCATGCCGGTTTTTAAACCCACAACATCGAACTCAGGTCAGGAAAAGCAAGCGACTGTACCATGGGTGGAGAAATAGTAAGTGCAATCTGCTGGATGATTGAATGTTCTTTTTAATACTAACCAAAGTCGACCGAAATCTTTAGATGAAGTCACAGCTCAGGATCACGCGGTTGGAATTCTGAGGCGAGGATTAGAGTCCGCTAATGTATGTTAAAGGCGGTTGGTGTGTTGTAGCTGGTTTATTGTTGTCAATGCTGATATGCTGTTGCTGATCTATTTACTAACTCATATTAGCTCCCTCATATGCTCTTTTACGGTCCTCCTGGTACTGGTAAAACTTCCACCATCCTTGCATTGGCTAGAGAATTATATGGCCCAGAGTTGATGAAAAGTCGAGTTTTAGAACTCAATGCTTCTGACGAACGAGGAATTTCAATTGTTCGAGACAAGGTTAAAACTTTCGCCAGAGGTGCGGTTTCTGCTCCTAGTCAGCATGCTAAGGAAAACTTCAAGTGTCCTCCTTACAAGCTAATCATTTTAGACGAAGCTGACTCAATGACTAGTGATGCTCAGTCAGCCCTTCGTCGAATTATGGAGAATTACTCTCGAATCACTCGATTTTGTCTCGTGTGCAACTATGTGACTCGAATCATTGATCCAATTGCATCACGATGTTCAAAATTCAGATTCAAATCTTTGGACGAATCGAATGCTTTACAAAGACTAACCTTTATTGCGAAGAGTGAAAACCTGAACTTTGAACCACAGGCACTGTCATTGCTTCTTCAACGGGTAGCGGGAGGTGATTTACGAAAAGCAATAACCTTGCTACAGTCTGCAGCTCGTTTGCAGTTAGCTGGCAAAAGCGAAGAAGCACAGGATGATCAGGAAGATAAAGATGAAGATGGGGACGCTATTCTGTCTGATGCTGATAACATTGCGACTGAAGTGATCACCCCTGCACTTATTTACGACATCTCTGGTGCAGTTCCTGACCAAACTATAGAAGATTTCATTAAATCGTGCAAAGGAGAGCTAGTGAAGGATAAGAATGACAAAAACTTGGTATTGAGGTCCATTAAGGATACTGTGGATTCAATTATACTTTCCGGTTGGTCAGCAATGCAACTGGTGGTTCAAATTCACCAGGCGCTTCTTATATCTGACAGCCTACTAAGCTCGACCCAGAAAAACTCCATCTCTTGGGATCTTTCGCTAGTTGATAAGAGACTGACTGATGGAGCTGATGAACACCTTGAAATTTTAGATCTTGGATTTAAACTGTCTCGAGTCTTGATTGATTAATAATGCATTATTTTCTTGTTCAGTTAGTCATCCTAAATCCCCAAGTCATCGCTCAGTCCAACCATTCCAATACTTGTTAAATGTCGCAATGTAGGACGTCCATGGGGGCAATTCCATGGCTTGTCAAGTCCAGCAAGATTCCTCACCACTCGTTGCATCGTCCCTTCAGTCAATGCTTCTCCAATCATTATACTGCTACGGCATGATCGCATAGCAAACATCGCCCTCACCTTACTGCATCTAACAGCATCGCTTCCAGGGTGTTCTTGAATTAAATAGATAAGTTCCATCAGATCGGATTCATCAAATACTGTGGATTTTGATAACGGAAGAGCAGTAATAGTGGCCTTGGATCCTGGTGGTGCTTCAGTATTGATACCAACGCCAAACCCATTCTTCTCTAATACCTCAAGGTTGTTTGACAATGTAAGCTCGTCCACTACTGATAATTGCAATGGTCGGGGCACTATCAGAGGCTGCTTCTTCATCACAGTGATTCTTTGAAGTCGTTCGAAGTTGTACTTTTCATCACTGGCATGCTGGTCAATAATGAAGATATCCTTGCCTTCAGACGCGTTAGATTTGGGTTTAACCGCGAGTATGAACCCCAGGTTGAATTGTCCCACTATTCTCATCAGATTGAAATCATCCTTCTTCACAATCAGGTTGAGCTTTCTCTCGGCATCTTCAGCTGAGTCTTCAATATCGGAACTTGCGACTCCCTGGCCCATTGATTTGAGCGACTCTTTTTTTTTTCTCAGACTCATTCGTTTAGTGACTTTAGAATAATCTGCCACTATTTTAGACGTCTTTACATTGACTGGCAGGTTAACACCGAGTGTTAGACCTCTACTCGGTCGCTTCAATTTCCGAGATTTTTTAGATAGTCGTGAGAGTGTGTCAATTCTAGATTGTGATTCCGTTTCCGCCACTAAACTAAGTTGATCGTCACTGTTCTCTCTTGCTTCCTGAATCAATTCAGAATCTCGAAATGTTTTGACTCCTGCCAATACGTTTGAACTCAGGCTTGTATTCTGATGACTGGAAGGTTGATGGCAATCATCGATTAGTGGGGGATTAGGCTTGATCACTGTTTCTGAAGTATCCATCGCATTGCCTTCTCCCTCCCACTGTTCCTGTCCTTCAACAGTTTTAATGGTAACATCGGACTCTGGAGCTTCTGAGTCCTCTGGGGCCTCTAGAACCGTTTCTGTGACCTTCGGGGTATCTGGTAACGGAGCTTCCTGTGGAGTTTGAGAACTATGCTGAGGAATTTCTAGGTTGGTCATCACAATATCCGTGTTTCCAATTGACCCAGATTCATAATCAATTTGCTGCACCTCTTCTAACTTCTCTTCTTCCACCTCCTCTTCCACCTCCTCTTCCACCTCCTCTTCTTCTACCTCCACTTCTTCCACCTCCTCTTCTTCGTTCTCTTCCTCGTTCTTTTCTTTGTTCTCTTCATCTTCATCCTCTCCTTCCTCTCCTTCCTCTCCTTCCTCTCCTTCCTCTTCTTCCTCTTCTTCCTCTTCTTCCTCTTCTTCCTCTTCTTCCTCTTCTTCCTCTTCTTCACCCTTCACATCAGCTCGTAACCTTGTCAGATCTCCTAATTTGCTTTGCACTGGAGGCTTGATGATCGTTGACGGACGAGAGAACACTTCAGACTCATTTAAAGGAACTGAATGCCCAAACTCTTCAAATAATGCTGTCAATTGTTGCTTGAGCATCTCCAACAAGACATACTCGTCATGAAGTAATATCTCTCTCTTATCAGGAGACACATTGACATCATAAGAGCTTGGGTCCATCTGAAAGTTTGCAAGAATAAATGGGACCTGAGTGGTGTTATAAAGCTTGTAAACTTCATTGATTGCTTTGGCAACTTGAGGCAATTCACAGGGTCGAGAGTTAATGTAGAATAACTGGCGATCAGTTGATTGGCGGCCCTTCCCAAAAATTGGCTGAGAGATCATTCCTACAACTCGCGCGGACTGGCTACCTGAACTCAAATGATTGAAAAGGGCTCGTGAAGATGCAGACTTCCAATTGAGGGTGAAATCCATTGGGGTAAGAGTTTGTAAACTCGCTGGGCCGTATATTGTAGAGATCCGCTGCTTGATCGAACCAGAAGCAACAAATAATGTACTCTTTCTTTGAGATGATGAAATATGGGTGACTACCACTTTGGCATTAGAGGCTTCACTCAGAGCATACGCTTGGATCCACGAAAGAGCCTTAGAATACTCTCGTTTAGCGTTCTTCTCGAAGTCTCTTCGCCTTACCGGTAATGGTTTGAACAGATCTGTCACGGTCACAGTCGTGCCCTTAGTCCCAGGAACCATTGATACTTTAATCACTTTACCATTGTGATCCAATTGAAGTAAAGACGCGCGAGGAACAGCAGCTTTAGTACACGTGGTGATAGATACGTTGCTAAGCGCACATATCGAAGACAGCGCTTCGCCACGGAATCCAAACGTAGTGACGGAGTCTAAATCATCAAATGATTCCAACTTAGACGTATGATATTTGTTACCAATAGATTCAAAGTCTTCACAATCAATCCCGTCTCCATTATCTACCACTTCGATCCCTTGAATGCCATGATCCTTGATCCTGATTTCAATGGTAGTCGCGTCTGCATCCAAAGAGTTCTCCACTAATTCCTTTATAATTGCAGCAATACTAGTGGCCACCTGTCCTGAGGCTATTCTGTGGATATCCGCTCCACCAATTTGCTTGATAGCCATTAGGCGCCTGAAGAATAGATTATCGAGACCAATTAGTTAAAATGGCTGTCGCTTTATTGGCAGTCAGTCAATCTTCAGTCGCGTCGGTGTTAATCGGAGATAAGCTTATCTATATATCAGTTTCGTGTGGCGGTGAGTCAGGCTGAAGGTGGCGCAGAAGATGGCTCGGATCAGGACTGATGAACGATGAACGATGGACGATGGCTAGAGGGACCGAGAGGAATCACAGAGCTCAGGGCGTTCTAATGAACCGGCCTCAGTCAGTGGATGAACTGCTGACATCGTTTAATCAATTTCTGGTCATATTGATCCACAATATTCTATACTATCGTGGAGTATATCCCCCAGACTCGTTCGAAAAAGCCAGATACTATCAGACGGTGGTATATAAAAACAGACACCCTGGGGTATGTGAGTGGATAGAGTCCATGGCATCAAATTGCATGAGTCAAATCAGTGATGGAGCAGTTAATAAGCTTTCAGTTGTTATTATGAACGAAGGAGATGGTGTTCCACTAGAAAGATTTGTAATTGACATTCGCAAGTTCCCGCAAATGTCTAGTTTAGACCGCGCAGAGCCACTTATCGACACGAATGATAATGAACTTAGTTGGGCATCAGTTGCGGATGAGTATCGAGCATGTCTTCAATCCCTTGCATTACAAGTAGATGAGTTTGGAGCTCTTCCTTCTGAATTTGTACCAACGTTTACAATTCTTTTAGAAACTCAGCAAGGCCATTCTGGGCCCCAAGTAGTCACAGGAGAAGATTCACCATGGATAATTGCGGATAAATCTCGTAATGCTCCATTATCTAATCCCAGAGCTAAGTCATTGGTATCACGGCATGTTCGTTTCGTTAGTAATGGACCATTGAGTTTCAATTTCTATATGGAAGATACAAAAACCAAGCAAAAACTTGGAATGAGTTAGTGCGTTGGTAAAGAACAATGGAAAGTCAAAAAGATGCGCTAACTATGCATATAAATAAATTAATGGTTCCTTGGATTCAATCCAACTTGAGTATGCGTTTAGTGTTCTCATACACTAGGTAGCTGTGGTGTTAGTATCATCCGATCCAAATAGTGCTGTAATAATCACTTACCTAATGCTCACTGCTGGGGCAACTTTTGCAAGATTAGGCCCCAGACCTCTATAAAGTCCTCTGAATCCGTCTCGGTTAACTGTCTTGCGGAAAACCTATAGCAGTTAGTTCTCAGCTCTGATAATGGTGGTCTTTCTCTTAATACTTACGTCTCGAAATCCATCATAATGATAAGGATGAGCTGCAGTTCCCTGAGTCTGAAGTCTGGTTCTAAGTAAATTAATAGGATAGACTGCAGATGCTCCGACAGACCCGGAAAGAGCTCCCATTGAAAGGACAGTCATGTTCCCCAATTCAACTTGTGAAGGATCAACCTCCCGCTTAAGAGCTTGAGAAGTAATATACGCACGCTTCATTGCCGAGAAGGTACCAAGATCAAGAGCAGCAAATGGAAAAATACCAGTGACTCCTACAAATAACCCTCGATAAAACAGTCGCGGACCTCCATCTCCCCACATTTGAGTGATGGTATCTCGTACTACATGGTTCATACCAGGAGGAGAGTTGAGAGCCGGGGCTCCACACTGGATTCGGAATTTGAGAGTATCGATAGGGTAGACTGTGAATTGAGATACCATGCCTCCAATTCCTCCAGCCAGAAAAGTTGCAGCCCGGGACAATTCAGTAGGATCTTGGACTCCTTCAAGTCTACAGAACAACCGTTTTGCTGCCTCAAACGATCCAAACTTCATGGCCGATTCAGGGATCACCTTGATCACATTCAATCCATTTCCCACAAAAAATGCTCTAATTCCTCCCTGACGCCAGATGAACTTGATTGCACCAGGAATAGTAGAGAGGGCTTCAGGGGCTTTGCCGCCGCCAGCTGTTACTGCGCTCGCCGGAGGAGAAGACCCACTCTGAGCAATTAGAAATACCTTAAGCCTATCAAACGGGGCCGTGAATGTACGTGAAACCACTCCAGCCAACCCTCCAGCAGCGAAATATCCCAGGCCATGAACGGTATCTTTGAGTCCTCCTTCAGGCACAGTGCTGATATCCTCGACGAAGAATTCGTATGCTGCTTCAAGAGGATCTCGTGAAGAACTACAATTAGGAATAAATGGTACAGTATTAAGCCATTCACTGTAAGAAATATGCCCATCTTTGTCAACATCCAAAGTATCAAATAATACTGTCATCTGATGTTCATTGACACCGATATTAAGCATCTCTAGACCTTTACGAACATCTTCGATCTTGAGTTTACCATCCCTATCCTGATCGAGACTACCAAAGGAGTTCTTAAGATATCCCTCCATTCGAGTGAGATAGCCAGAAAACGTATGATAGTCAACACCACCGCCTCCATTTTCGCTGCTATTACTAATTGGAGTTACCGCCGCCGTTGCTACAGTGTTTGTTGGATTGGCGCGACGAAACTCATCCATAAGCTCACTGACCACCTCATTCAGATTCTCAAATGGCTCATACCTGTCTTCCAAAAGCTGAGCTACGTCCGTCTCATAGACACGATTCTGATCAGTCTTTGCAATCGAGTTAAACAACATGCGATGTCTCGCTTCGCGCTGCTCGGTGGTTTCGAACAGCACCTCTATATTCTCATCTCTTCCACTCTTACCATCATTACTACCATTGGTATTACACTTGTCCTTGCTTTGCCCGCTATTACCAGTCCCTTCTGGGACGGTCGTGGACTGGGATGCCCTGAAGAGCATATAAAGCTGTGATGCTTGGACAAGCTGATGCGGTTTTACTTGAACTCTGGGTCTAAAGGCAACAATCCAAGGCTCTAACAGCTATGAGGTTGCCGGGATTGGACTTCTGCTCAAGTTCCTCGACCTTTCCGCTCGTGTTGGCTGGGTTATCCCTCCACTATTGTGCTGTTGTCGGAATTTTAGAGATAATAAATTTCGATAGCTGCGGGTTTTGTTTTTTATTTTACGTTTTTTCGTTTTTTCGTTTTTTCGTTTTTTTCGTTTTTTGTTGTTTTTTTCGTTTTCTATTTTACTTTTTTTGTTTTTTTGTTTTACGTTGTCTCGGTTTTGTTTCTCTTATCTCTACGACAAAAGATCAGATAAGCATCAATAAGGTGACGGTCAATTGGTAGGAGCTGAGGAAGCAATGTGTTTATTTATAATGTACAATGAGTTAAAAGCATCCTTTAACCTACGGTACGAGATGGTAGCTGACGTGATACCGGGCACCACTTGAGTGCTTTACTGCCTCGACTGCTATAAACCCCCGCGAGTTATTCAAGGAACCCAATTACAATCAGATGTTTCCGCAAGTGTTCGTGCGGATGTTTATGTAGATGTTTTCGCACAACTGGTCGAGTTTGTATTGTCAATTGCCCGTCTTCTTGTCCCTCATCTGCTCACATATCGCTATTCAGATTATGTCAGCGTCGCCTACTACTAACCTCGCCTCAGCACCGCCGCTTATACTCGAAGTGTTGTGCGACGACACATTTACGTAGCAGATAGTTGTCTAAAGTTGACGGTAAACCACTTGACTACAGTCGAGGGTGCATGGAAATTGGTGAACGACAGAGTGTCTAATAATGACTGACTTTCGTAAAATAGACATCGACGCGCTGGACCCGGATAACGTGGTTCGGCCTGAGGAGTTAGTGCCGGAATTACCTCCCGTAGACCCCCAAGAGATCGAACGGCGGGGTCAATTGGTTCGCCAACAACTATCGAAGGGGGACCATGTAGGTGCTCTACAAGTGGTGCTGGACAACCCTCCATATGGAGGGGACGAGCGTACCAAGGAACAGAATTTACGAAATGTTCTAGAAGTACTCACCACAGTTAAATCATCTGATATTACTTCAATTGTTGACCAATTGGCACCAGAAGATCAAAATGTTCTGATTAAATACCTTTATAAGGGTATGAACCATCCTGCTGGTCAAGGACATGGTGTTGGTGGCATTTTACTGACATGGTTCGAAAAGACGGTCGATATTACAGGGCAAGGGGCAATTATAAGGTATATTGCTGATCGAAGAACTGTATAATATATAAAAATTCAGCACTGTCAAGAGCTGCAATGTGAATGTTGATGGTTTGGACACAATGAGCCCTGGTTTGTTTGTTTTTTAATACTAGTGACTTGTTGTCAAATTGGTACGTGCATTCCTCAGATTGGAGCTTCGTTTGTGATGATTCTCTTTATCTTCATCCTCGAGCACACTCCGCTCTTCCCACTTTTTCCTTTCTTTGGCTAGCTTTGCTTCATATCGTTCTCGTTCTGACTGGCGAATCGATTGTGCTAATATTTCCAGTTTGGCATCGGTTAATTCTAAATTCTTCGAATAGTCGTCATCCATATGATCCTGATACTGGTCTTCTAATGCTCTTAATTGGGACTCCATAATGTCTGTCATCTCCTCTCTGACCTGTTGTTCAACTGTCATGGCTTGTTGGGTAGCTTCAACAGCAATCTTTTCAAGCTGTCGAATCCTGTCAATAAGATACTTCACGTCATGATTTTGAGCTTCATTGTAAGTAGCAATTGTATCACTAGAACTAGAGAAAGACCGCCCTTCTGCCAGGGTAATTGAGCTGTTTCCACTGGACGATCTCAAGCTCCCATCGTCCTCGTGTCCCAGTGATCTTATGCTATTGGTGGTATTAATGCTACTGGCCGAATGGGTGCTTACCGATCGTATTGAACTGGCAACTGAAGACAAGGAGCTTATTCTGGTCTCAGGAATGGCCAATTCCCGTGCTAACGCTGCGTATCTCAAGATTTGGGACGCGGAGTTATAGTCCCCATATGGGTCTATATTCACCATTATCAGAGTCTTTTGATTCCCCTTGGGTACAAATGCGTTTGACAGCAGCAACTGTGTGAGTTTACAGTTGCGGAAAATCGAAAAGTCTGGTTTAGCGTTTGCACCACGCACTTTGTCCTTCGCTCCTTCTTCTTTGGCATGCTTTTCTCGAATTACATTCTCACGGTCCCGTTGTTTCTGAAGGCATTGTCCAAGTAGCATTAGTGACTGGTTTATTGCACAGCTCTCTGTCAGCCGAGTTCCCACATTCTTGGCCATCTTATTTCTCTCAGATCCAGCCAGGTCAACAATTGTCAATGTAGACGAAATGATAGATCGTCTTCTGTCTTTGGGAATCTTTTTCACTTCAATCATTGTAAATGCATGAGATCTACTCGACAGATCATTAATTCCCGTAGCATTTGCTTTACGACTTCCCAACCCCTTTTCAATTACTCGAAATGCTTCTGAGCAATCGGTGACAAAAATCTTTTGCAAGTCGGTTAATTGAACTCGCTTCGTCTGGCTGTCTGTCTTCGAGATTAGTGGTCGTCGTTTGGGAGACTCATCAAGCAGCGAAAATACTCTATCGTTATATATCTCGACCATAGAGATATATATTGCGTACTTGTACTTGTCTCCATCGGTCTCAGGCAACGTGATCTTTTCGTTGAGCATTGAGTTAGTGGAGAAATGCAACTTGGAACTAGAGTTCTTAGACCAGTCAAGGAACAGACCTGCCTCCATTGCTGAAGAAGTTCGGTTAGAGTTCTTATCAAGCACTGTTTCAGCATCCTCGAACTCCGCCAAGTGCTCCCCAAGCGATTTGAAGATGGTATCGATAGATAAATGGATCATTCCAGGAACTTGTTTGTAACCGAGAACAGTATGTGTTTTACCTGAGCCTGAGGCTCCCATAGTAAAGAATAGTGAGTCTGTGTTCTTCGCAACTACATTCTCTACCAGATTGAATACTGTTCCTCTGTAGGTTTCCAATTGGGAAGCAGTCTCCCGGAACACTCCATTGAAAGTAAAGGTCTCGTCAGCTTTATATCTTGCACCTTTTGGTGGTACTACTTTGACAGTACATGCCGAGTTTAGCCCGCTCCCTGGCTCAATAGATAAGAAGGATTGATTGTCCTTGTCATTTGGTCCTTTAGGTTTGATTCGAAGGTATACTGGGAGGATTGTCGATTCGTCAGTGAGAGAGGTCATTAGTCACGATCTATATACGGTGCTACTGATTAAGAACCAGTTGTCACGCACTAACGATTTTGTCCTTGGTGTCCTCTATTAGCTTCTCTTGGTGCTTTGATTCTTCTTTTGCAACTGTATTGTAGTCGTTAGAATGGTAGTCATTCAATCATCTGTCTAGTTTATTGACCGGCTTCCTTTTAGGGTATAAAGGTTGCCCTGGTAACCATTATGTGGGTTAGGGTTGTTTTTGGCAATTTGATTCTTACTAGTTCAGATCATTCATTTGATTAGATGGCAAGCAAGGATTAGCAAATATAAGAACTTCACAGAGAGCTTCCTGTGGAGGTGCTCAGCTACTGAGCTCCAATGCTAACGGTCATATTCTGGTTCAACAATTCGGCCCTTAACGCTCTCGCTAAAATGGGGCCAATAAATTGCCAATTGAACAGTTGAATATAAGTCTGCTGGCTCATAGGGAAGTTGATGAATAGTGATAGTATGTTTGCAGTGATTAAAATGACTCATTTTGTCCATGTCTGAACACTCTTAGCCATATAGACTCTGTCTAGGTAGGCCTTGAAATCGTTACACTTAACGCCGACACGTATACTCTGTCGAGGATCGTCTCTGCACCTGAGGCTTCTCTGCAGAATCTTTGAGACAGTCAGCTATTCGGGTCGGCGTTAAGGAAACAAACGGAAATATAGATCTACTTTTTCATGCTGTCACTGTGCCAAGAGTAATTTCAGACATTTGAAGCTTATTTTGTCCAATTTTTGTAAACTCCATGACTATGGTACGCACTAATGTATTGAAAAGGCAGGGAGACTAGTAGACTATGACCAGTATACATCCGTAGATGGTTGGTTTAAGCAGTCGGTTCAATGGTAAGCAATTGAAAGAGAAATAAGCGTCCAAAACAGAACTTCTAAAAGCATCCTAACATACTGATGTAATTGGGTTGGAGTCAGCTGAGATTCCAAAGTTTGTCTGCAAGAAGCGTATGCCTACGAACTATTGAGATGAAGAGTGTCTTAAGTTTCCATGGCCGTTATTCTCAGATTTCACCTCGACGGGACAGATATTTGCAGTCTTTTGATCATGTCAATCAATTGGTAATTTCACCCAAATCACAATAATCAAGAACACACTCAATCATTACTCCTATTTTCTTACCCAGACTCGTTTTGATGATTTATCCAACTCATATGAGCAATACGTAGTGGGTTAGGGTAACTTCGCTCTGCAAGAACATTGACGCAATACACTCCTTGATACAACTATGTAAACGATTTTTTTAGCTGTTTCACTACAAATTCAAGTCGCTAATCTGATCCATTTTCTCAACCGGGCACCTCTCCACAGACACCGCATGCATTTAGCCCCTTCAATTGGCTTCGAAGCACTTTCACCAGACAGGGTTTTTTATGACGATTTGCAGCCGTGTATGTCCTAATCGGGCAACACATATACAAGACTGAACCAGATAAAAAGGTCGAAGTCCCCCATCAATATATACATAAACCATAACTGATTAATCCAAAGACAGAGAGGATTCAATCTCAAATCGAATAGGACTTAGAAATTAGACATAGATATTGTCTTATTTACCACACTGCTTGCTTTAACAGATCCATACAATGCAAGACGTTCAACCATTACACCGAGTGAATGGAGCCTCCAAGCCCTCTCTGTCTCGTCAATTATTGGACCGAAAGTCAGCATTACAGTAAGTAAAGAAAGTGTGCGAATGCACAAGAACTTCAAGTTGAAACTGATAGCTAACAATCAATAGTCAAAACTTTGCATCTCCCACTGACGCCATAATGTCTCCTTGCTCTGCCAAGTTACAGGCTCAAAAGAATAAGCATCTTCAGAAGTAAGTAAGGCAATTAGTACTTGTCGATAACAGTGACTAACAGAAATAGAGCACCTATGAGATCATTTCAAGAAGCTCTTCGAAAGTCTTCTCAGAATGAGCAGTAACTCAGTACTGATTGTCCGATGGTCTTGCAAATGGGCCTTACAATTAGTTTAGATACCATCCTAAATAGTTTGCATTCTCCAGTTGACCTTGAGAGTTAAATTATACTATTTTTTATCTTCAGTTACTATCAAGCTATTACAATCACTGGCTTGTATTGTATCATCAACGTTTAAATTGCTTTTACTGTCTTTCGTTCCGTGACTAGATTAATTTACATTTTCAAGCTACGTTTACTCGTCATCTTCCTCCTCATTCTCAAGAGTCTGGGAAGCAATTCGGTCAAGATCTCGTTGACCATTCTCAGAGATGCGACGTCCACCGTTCTTAGACTGCTCAAGAACATTGATCTTTTCCAAAGCCTGGAGAACTCGTCGGTTGACGGATCCAGAGCTATCCTTGTGGTGAGAAGGTCTGCTTCCTCGGTTAATGGCACCTCCGTAGTGCTTGTTCAGACGTCCAACACCGATGTCCTTGTGAAGGTAGATGTGACGGGCAATAGAAGCAGATCGCTTGTAGAACCATCCTTCAGCATCCTGAGGGGGGAGCTCGTTACCAGAGGAGGTCTTGACCAACTCAACGTAGCCAGGGATCTCCAGCTTACCCTGACGCTGCAGGAACTGAGCGTAAGCGTCGATGAACTGCTGAGCAGGAACGTCTCTGTAAAGAAGTTAGTAAAGGCAATCAAAAAAAAAAAAAAAAAAAAGGAAAATAATTGGAACGTATCCAAAGTATAGCAACATAGTAGTGCAGCAAAAAAGAATCAACGAGTATAGAGAATAGAGAATAGTCCGATATGATAAGTAGAACAACAGTACACCCTCAAGCAACGCTCATGGCATGATAGTTTACTCAGAATATTATTTCGGGCTTCAAATCCATAGATTCAACATTCATCCAGTATTGTTTTTTCAACTATCATTCAAACCATGCCATTACAAAGGTCTGACATTCCTGAAAATTATTACAACCACCAGATCGTCTGGCCATTGAAACTTCAGTCTCGCTTTGCACTACCGTTTTTAGTGTTTCGACACAGCTTTCTCTACTGATTCTCGTTCTTCGTCTACTGCTATCGGCTGAAATTCTCATATTCTCTCTCTCATATCTTCCAGTATCGCCCTCTACCCTCATTCATAATATCTACTCACCTAACAGAAACTCCGGGCATGATTAGTGTGTGTTATAGATTTTTACTTCTGTCCAATCGAGTTTACAACGTATAGACGAAATTTCATGTCTTCGTTAGCTGGTGAGTGAGAGGGCTGGAGTGATTTCCCGAAAAGGAAACACAGTCACACAGTAACAAGAATGCTCCCGCCTGGTCTGAATCCTTTATTATGGTGGGCCACCAGATTCGTCACCCACTGGACTACTTCCAAGATATGCTATTGTCTCCTACCCACAGACTTGCTCTTCTCCTCAGTAGTCTCCTACTGCGGAACTCGCTATTTGGGAGGCGAAACCTGTGGCCTGAATTCCATCTGAATAGCAAGACGATTTTTGCCATCAAAACCTCCTACTGAGCCATTGTTTGTCTGTGTGAAGTGGATGAGAAGTTAGACAACATGTCGAATAGCAATGAGCAGTGGACTAGATTCGCTCGAGGAGTTCAGCGTCAATTTGTAAATGCTCGGGGGTCCGCTCGAGGGCCTGCTCCTAAAGGATTGTTTGCTGGCTTAGGCGGAATTGTAGTATTAGGAGGAGGAGCTTTATTGCTAGCGTCGTCGCTTTTCAATGGTAAGTGAGGACAATAGATAGGATATGAAAATGCAGAAAGGGTTTTGATGTTGTTAGAACTATATTGATATTAACTACAGTCGACGGAGGTCACCGAGGTATTATCTACTCAAGAATCTCAGGAATTAACCCCCAAATTTATAACGAAGGAACTCATATTGCAATTCCTTGGCTACAAAGGCCGGTGGTGTATGACGTTCGAGCCAAGCCTAGAAACGTCGCGTCTTTAACCGGAACTAAGGATCTTCAGATGGTCAACATCACCTGTCGTGTACTGTCACGGCCTAGAGTGGAGTCTCTTGCAACCATTTTCCGAACCTTGGGTACTGATTATGACGAGCGCGTGCTACCCTCCATTGTGAATGAAGTTCTAAAGGCGGTGGTTGCGCAATTCAATGCATCACAACTAATTACTCAGCGAGAACGAGTATCTCGATTGGTCCGTGACAACTTGATGAAGCGAGCAGCGAAATTTAATATCTTATTAGACGATGTTTCTATTACTTATATGACGTTTAGCCCTGAATTCACGGCAGCGGTTGAAGCCAAGCAGATTGCTCAACAGGAGGCTCAACGAGCAGCATTTATTGTTGATCGAGCTCGTCAAGAGAAGCAAGGATTCATCGTGAAGGCCCAAGGTGAAGCTAAGGCTGCTGAGTTGATTGGTGATGCAATCAAGAAGTCAAAGGATTACGTTGAATTAAAACGAATTGATACTGCGCGAGAGATTGCTCAGATTCTTTCAAAGTCTGGCAACCGAGTTCTTCTGGATAACAATTCCTTGTTGTTAAACGTAGCTTCAGACCTGAGGCCCACAAAATAACTACTGTGTGGTGTTAATAAATATCTTTGGCATTAAATCTCAAACAGGATGCTGAGTCTTGTAAGTGTATATATCTGCGCGTTTTGTTTGTTTTTGTCGAAAAATAGAAAACCAATTTAGAGCCAGACCTCCTCTCAAGTCTATACAAGAGTTAGTCTAACTTGATTTTTCTTGTTCTTCATTTTCACGCTCTTCTCGTCGCTTTTGAATCTCCCAATTATATAAACGGGCAGAGTTGACTTCAAGAACCGTGATATTTTCTCGGAGAAACTCTAGATCCTCTTCACAAGTCTTCTTGGTCTCTTCACCCTTTGTTAGCTTTGCACTTAACATATCAAGGGCTTCTTCTAGTTTGTACTCTAACATGACATTGGCTCCAAGCCATAGACACACGGTGTCAGTGGGTTCAATTGTAGCCTTAGTATACAGTGTATCATTGAGTTCGTAATTTGCAGAGATTGATTCCTTAGATTCTGATTTCTGTTTGAGTAATTGTACAGTTTCAAGATTCTTTCGCAGGTCTGGAAGCTTTTCTCGAATAGCAGCTAATCTCCGGGTTAATGACAGTTCCATGTACTTATATTTCTGGATCATTTCCTGAAATTTCTTGATCATTGGCTCAACTTGATCTCGTTCCTTCACATAGTCCTCTACATTTTCAATGAACGGAGCTTCTGGGATTCCTCTAGGATTTACAAACGAGCCATCCGGGCTAGAGTTAGTATACTGCTACTTGAATATCATGGGTCGTGAGCAATTACTTACACTTTTGCTGTGTCTGACATGATGTATATTTGATCAGCAGATGCTTATTCTGTTAATAAGATGCTCAAATAATGTTGAACCTGCTAGAACTGGCTGCCAGAAGGTGCTGATAAGATGCTCAAATCCTGTTGAACCTGCTAGTTAGCTTGAAGCTTAACAGGGTTAGCCAGTAGGAAGAGCAGCCGCATATCTGGTATGAGGGTCGGTGAGCGGCTGAGAGCGAAATGTTAGCCGTGCTTGCGCGTTAGGGCTTTAGGGAATTCAGAGATACCAGACCATATCATACGCTTATCAGGCCCAAAACTACACGTACTCATAATACCTGAGCCGACTCCGCGCAGCCGTGCAGATTAGTCCCAAACTATACTGTATTCTCAAGGCAAAATAAGAGACACAAAAACTTCTTGAAATTTAGCACACGTTTTTTGTTGTGAACAAATACAGGCAAAATGGGAAAGGACCACTTTGCTAAGCAGCACGCTCGAAAGGGCCAACGAACTGCCCCCAAGTCTGACAATGTGTACTTGAAGCTGTTGGTCAAGCTTTACCGATTCCTTGCTCGACGAACTGAGTCTGGATTCAACAAGGTTATCCTCCGTCAACTGTTCCTTTCCAAGGTCAACCGACCTCCCGTGTCTGTTTCACGTATTGCTCGAGCTGTTGAGCATGGTGGTGCTAAGGGTAAGACTATTGTTGTTGTTGGAACTGTAACTGATGACAACCGTATTTTCGAGCTCCCTAAGGCTACTGTTGCTGCTCTGCGATTCACTGAGACCGCTAAGGCTCGTATCCTCAAGGCTGGTGGTGAGATCCTTACTCTGGACCAGCTTGCTCGACGACACCCTCAGGGTGATAACACTGTCATTCTCCGTGGACCTCGATCTTCTAGAGAGGCTGTACGACACTTTGGAATGGGTCCTCACAAGCACAAGGCTCCTCGCATTCAGTCTACTGGCCGCAAATTTGAGCGAGCTCGTGGTCGCAGACGATCTAGAGCTTTCAAGGTCTAAATAGTATGAAGTACATGTAAAATTAATACCCAATTGGGGTCTGTGTTGTATTGTATTGTGTTGTATTTTTGTCGTGTGTACGTTTTATTTTATTTTGTAGCGGGGGAGTTAGCTAGAGCTTGAGGAGCCTAGCTTGGTGCCGGCTTTAGCTAATTCTTTCTCGACATGATGCTTAACTTTAGAGTCTAGTGCAACATCCAATGGAGTCTGTCCGTCTCGATCTCGTCGTTCTAAATCTCCACCGGCCGCTACAAGTGCTAAAGCCACTGCTTCATTACCTTCGGCCATAGCATGGTGAAGAGCAGTCCAATTGGATGCGTCTGTAGCGTTGATTGGAGTCTTGGCCTGTATTAGTAAATTGACTATGGGTAATGATCCCTTTGCCGCAGCACGATGTAATGCCGTGGTCTGTCTAGCATCTTTTGCCCGTGGGCTTGCTCCGTGTTGTAAAAGATACGTCACAACCTCAGCATGCTCTTTAGAGACTGCGTAATGTAATGCGGTTTGTCCGGCAAGGGTTTGAGCGTTAATATCCGGATTCAATGGGCTAAGAACCTGTTCAATTGCTTCTAAATTACCCGTAGATGCTGCAATGTGTAGTGCAGTCCATCCTGCTTCATCTGGTTCATCGATATCGAATCCTGATAACGTTCTGCCCGCCTTTACAATCTCACTGGCAGTCTCAGTGTGGCGATTAGATAATGCCCAGTGCAACGGAGTTCGTCCATCATCATCCTTCTTCAGGGCTAGTCTTGGGTTTTCATCCAACAGCTGCCTTATCAATAACGTTTGACCTTCAATTGCTGCGTTATGAACTGGTAGGTTTGTCATTTGTCTGATGTTTGCGCTTACCTGTCTCCTTATACAAGCTATTTTAATAGTTCACTAAGCTTGCTTAGTTTTGGTTTTCGCACTGTCTTAAGGCGCCGTGCCGGTGAAGTAGCTTACATAACATGAGAGTACAAGAAGGGACAACTAATCGCAGAGAAGATACAAAGTAGATACAGGGTAGCGAAGATTTAAGCAGTGGACGTTGTTTTTAGAGGGTGTATATAGGTGGATTGGATTCTGGATATCTTCTAAGGGTATCTTGGAACTAAAAACGGATCTTGGAACAGCGGATCTTAGAACTAAGTCTGATAATCTTACGTACAAGAGCGGGAGATACATTACGTACAAGAGCGGGAGATACATTACGTACAAGAGCGGGAGATACATTACGTACAAGAGCGGGAGATACATTACGTACAAGAGCGGGAGATACATTGCGTACTAAGAGCGTGACACCATTATACTGTGAACACGAACGTTACCTCACGAGCTGGAGACCTGCGAACGATTATCCGATGTTTGTGTCAACTCCGGTAGGATTCGTTGATACTCCAGTGTCAAAGAGACTAGTACTGTTTACTGCGTTAGCTCCAATAGCAGTGTCGTTATTGGAGGCTCAGTACTGGCTGGATCTGGCTAGGGACCCTCATCTGATCAGATGGGCACAGTTCTGGCGAATTCCTCTCAATCAGATCATGTTCACGAACCAAGCACAAGTACTGATGGCAGTACTGCTAGGGTACAATTTACGCATTGTGGAAAGGTTGATTGGGTCGCATAAATATATCTCATTTATGGTGGTAGTTACAGGCATGAGCATGATTATTATTCCGTCAACGTTATTGATCACAGGAATGATTCCGTGGTTCCGAAGAATCAACTCTATTTCTCCAGGGCCAATGCCCGCCATCTTTGCATCCTTAAGTCTCTATCACCGATTGGTACCTCCAATGTATCGGTTTGAAGTCAGTCCCAGTGCGGAAATGAAGATGTTTTTGTCAGATAAAGCGTTTGTGTATGCGATAGCAGTACAGTTGGCACTTAGTGCTGCTCCTGGGTCTCTAGTATCAGCAATTGTAGGGTGGTCAGTTGGATCACTTGTGTTCAATGAGGTTCTACCAGGAAAGAACTGGCGATTGCCATACTATCACAAGTTTGGTTGGGACACTGTTGATAGAGAAGCACCTAGGGAAAATGAGGAGGGTCAAGAGGATGCAGAACACGATTCGATAGCGGAGTCTACAGTTGATGATGGTCAGGGTACTACTAACCAACCAGACAATGGTACCGGTCAACGCTCTCGTCCCTTTCTAAGTCAGGTGCTTGACACTTTCCGCACCTAGTACAATAATGCTTGATCCTGGTTTAGTCATACAGAGACAGAGTATTAGTTGTGAGTATATGACGCTATTTCCATTATTATATGCGTTATTTCCATGATTATATGCGTCGATTCCATGACTTGATGCGTTGAATTCGAAAGTACACTAGATGTCAGTTCAGAAAACGACTAATTGTAACAATAGACTGATTTTGACATGCTCACGGTCGAACATATCATCAGATGGTGAGTCTGTAGGACCACGGCACCTTGGTGGCCGAATCGTGGCCATTTGGTGCCTTTTGCTCGTGCTGTCTATAACGCCTTTAACCCCGGAAACTCCTTCTACACCCAGTACCCCCTCTTACGCCATCCCATATCAGGCGTGAGGAGCTGAAATGGTGATGATGATCCTGGCATTCTTTGTCATCTGATTGCTTTCTGAGGCTTGCTGGGGCTGAAAACAGCAGATGTGAATAGCGCAATCCTTAGATAAGGGCCCAATCTACATGGAGTTCCAGACTAATACTACTGCTACCGTATAACCCTTCGACTGTGACGCACCTTGGTTTCCTTGCTTAACTGCAGGGTTTTCAGTGGTACCACTAACATCAAGGCGGGTCGGAACGGTTAAATGGCCGAACTCTTCCCATCCTCAGTGCTGCGGGGGGGTTCTATTATTCGGTAGTTGAAATGCCGCCCTGCAACATACGATATCCTTTGCATATCCCTTAGTTGAATGAGGGCCCATACTCTAAAACTCTATACATAAACCAGCGTTACCATGTAGTGGCTAATTTGTAACCGAGTCTCCATCAATATCAAATCTTTGGATTGTATAGTTGCTAATCCCCCTGACGTTACAAAGTGTTGTCTGCCTAACTAGCCGACCGTTTTCTGATCTGCCCAACGGCTGCCGGATGTAATTAGTTAGATGCGCCCTCATTTGTGTCGGATTGGCTGCATACGTAACATACACAGCAATCCTTCTGTAGATCCCTGTGGTAGTATGCGCGATGGGCCGTCTTGTGACGCTGTTTAGATGAAGGAGGTGACTGAGAAAGGCAGGAACGATAAAGCAGCAAATAAACTAGGGAGTGGAAGATAGTAAAATATATATAAAGACAGCCAGAAGGGTAAAGATAGGGATATGTGCGTGGATAGATAGGTTTTGGCCAGAAAGAAAGAAAGAAAATAAGTGACCGACCAAGACCAGCCAGACCAACGAGACTAGCGACGAACACTGCCGACCAACACTGGTAGAGATACACTGTCTATGTGTAGGCGATAACTAAACATAATCCTATTCTAGTGATGATGGCACCTCAGCAAGCTCAGGATGTACGAGGGTTCATCCGAAGGCTTGAAGATCAAAGAGCCAACATGAAGTCAATGATATCAGATCTCAAGTACAAGAGTGATTATGAATCTCGTCGACAGATGATGGTATTATCTACGGAGGTTGGACGAGTAGACGCTAACATCGAGAGACTACAAATGGTCGCGAAACGATTTGACCGTTAAGGGCTCAAAGAACAGGGTCTGAACGAAGGCTCAAAGAACAGTCTGAACGAAGGCTCAAAGAACAGTCTGAACGAAGGCTCTCAAAGAACACGGTCTTAAATGAAGGCTTTTGAAGCATGGTTTGACTGAAGCTTTTTAACTTGCTCCACATCACCCCGTTTTGATGGCTGGATATATTCGTTGATCAAAAGCTAGTTTGCAACCGTCTACACCCTTCAGATGACCGGGACAACGGTAACGAGTGTGCACGACCTGTGTCGGAATCCTTATCGCACGCTCTAGTCGTACTTTTACACGTATGACCACAACATTCGCTGTTACCAAACTTGGTTACACCAAATGACTATTTATCACTACCTAATAATTACACTCACTCAGCATTAACATTCAGCATTAACATTCAGCATTAACATTCAGCATTAACATTCAGCATTAACATTCAGCATTAACATTCAGCAAGATCTTCAGCCGACTGTCAGTCGACTGTCAAACCGCTCACAACGGGTATTTGCAGTGAGTGGGTTATTGTCTTTCTACAAACTAATTTGGCTACCGCCTGATATTATCTGCCATGCATCCATTTTGCTCCATTTTTGAGCTGTTTGATTCCTGTCCTTGTTAGGATGCCGGTTGGATTTCTTTTCTCAGTCGTTCCATGCATAACCTTCTGAAACATACATAACCGAGTCTGCACGGGCTTGTTCTGGAATGCCGGTAATACATTTAACAGCCTGAGTTTAACCGACAGAAAGGTTGAACCACTGGTTCAATTTGCAACCTGGTGATGCACAGTTGAGTAGACGTGAACAATTCAGAACCATAATGTTGGCTGATTATAGTTACTGACTTTGGAATCTCCAGTCGAAGGGTGAAACGAATGACTGCTTATTCTTAGCTATTAATATGGTTTGAACTTTGAACATGGTATCAAATTCTGTGGAGTCAAGCTAACCACTTGAATTGATAGTGAGATCAGTAATTAGGAGTTATGCAATGATTAGTACCATAAATTGATAGTTGATAGTTGATGATAATTGATAACTCATAATCTATGATCGAAGGCGGGACAAGTTATTTTCCTAATGTAATTAGCTATCGTTGGATCACTAGTGTTACTGGTTTCACACCTGAACGGTCAAGCAACCTGACTTGAGAGGTATCGAGAATTGATCATGCTAAGACGTTTAAAAAAGATTTCAAATCCTAGAGTTAAGGAATTCTCCAATCCAGTGACATTGAGCGTCTGTAAGTGTCAATCAAGCAATGACAATAAACTGCCTTGTCATCCAAGTTCAGAATGCGGTCAGGATGTGCCCTGTCTAAAAGGTGGCTCCACTTTGACCGAGTCTACCTTAGCTGGATCTGCCTGTTCAACTAAAAGCACCTCATCTCCAAGCACTTCAAGCTCTCAAGTGTCGACAGTTCCTACATCACTTTTCACTCCTTCAACTCTGACAGATCAATGCGTGGTGACTAGTCCATTGTCACTTCCTAAGCTGGGTGATTTAGGATTGGAATCGGTTACTGGTGGGATCTCATCTCATAAATTCTTAAAGGAATGGGCTCATCATCATACTGAACCTCATGATGACTCAGTAATCGTGGAACTATTGGAATCATCATTCGAAAGTGCTGGTGACCTTTGCTCAGAATGTGGCAGTGATTGCTATGTGAGTGTAGCTCGCAAGTGTGGTATCAATACTCAAAACAGCCAGTCAATTCGTTCCAAACATAATAGTATGGAGGAGATGGAAATCTGCGGTAAGGGTGATTCCACGACCATTGCTGAACCTGAACCCCAACAATTGGATTCGTGTGTTGAGAACCCTGGGTCTACGGTTCGTAGAGTATGGAGGAAGTGTCAAAAGCTGAAACTCAAGGTTCGGCATTTGTCATTGATGTCTAGTGATTGCGATTCCGGTGATAAGAGTCGACAGTCAATGTGTAGCAGTGTCAAGAGTTCACAATCAAGCTGTCTGAACCCTATGAATTTGGTAAACCGTACTCAGGATGACTATTTCCGTCAGAAACATGTTAAGGTTGATCTATATGATCTGATCTGGGGTTATCCCAAGAAGCGAGTCAGTGTCAATTCTGAGGAGGATCTTACCGACATGACTGTTATGCCAATTTAAATCAACGTTGAGCCAACATTGAACTTCTATAATATCAGTAATATTTATATCCATTTACGTCGACCAAAAGGTCAAAGATAATACAGTTTGTTACAACATAAACTCTAATGGAAAGATTCTACGACGCTCAAAATAAAGGTGACCATGGGTGAAATCTTAATTGGCGACAGATAAGTTGGTTTGATTTATTGCTTTAGCGCCAATTCAATCAGTCTGGCGGCTTCTAATACCAGCTCATCATCCGATCGCCTACCAACCAATTGATAACCAACAGGAGCACCAACATATTTCTCTGGAGCATAGAGATCGTGAACATGCTTGTCCTTAGGGTTTCGAGGAACATAAGACTTGTCAACTGGATCCTTTTCAACGCTAACATGAGTATACGGCAAAGTGATTGCTGGATAGTCCAGCAAATTCCACTGAGAAGTGTATGCCCAGTACTTTGAGGTTCCATGTAATGATGCCGCTGAAGGTCCTACCGGGCATATAACCACGTCTACATCGTGAGCATTCCAATGGTCAAGATATTGCTGTCTATAGTCAGATTTGTTAGAATTGCGTTCCCATAGTTCTTTGATGGTCAACTCCTTGGATCCTTCGATTCCCAGAATGAACTCAGTTAAAGGTAACTGAGGCTCTCCAGTCTCAGCTAGCTGCGATTTGATATCATTACCACCATCCTCAAAGTAGAGGCCAGCAATAATCGACCACGCCAGGTCGTGCTTATAAGGTTTAAACGGCACCAGTTCGATTTGAATGTCTTCGACCGGTTTAGCCGCCTTAAGTTTGGATACCACTTCTTCTATAGCTCTCAATACTGGAGGCTGAGGGCGCACCACCTCATCATCAGAAAAATAACCAATTCGGAGTGTCTTCTTACCCTTCAGAGGATTCTCAAACCACCGAATAGCATTGAGAGTTGGATCTTCTCTCCAGGGCTCAGACTCTATCAGAAGTTTTGTAAACAACACTGCAGATTCAAGACTACGAGCCATTGGACCGATCGCAGCCGGAATTGACTGTGCTCCGTACATGAAATGGACAGCGCCAGCCTGAGGCAACCGATCGGAAGTTGGCTTAAACCCGTACAAACCCTGAATGGATGCAGGCCAACGAATTGACCCTCCAATATCAGTTCCGATTCCCAGAGGCGAGGCATGGATTCCAAGCGATGCTGCTTCTCCAGCACTTGAACCTCCCGAAGTCAAGTCTCGGTTGAACGGATTCTCAGTCACCCCATTGACCAAAGAATCCCCTTCAACATGCATCAGAGTTTGAGGCTGGGTAGTACGAATGTAGAAATTGGATCCATGAGACCTCAAAACGCGAACAATATGAGCGTCTTCAGTGGCGATAACGTCCGTTTCCTTGGTGATTCCTTTATGATGGATATGACCCTTGAAAGTTAACAGTGCCTTGACCGAGATGGGTAGTCCATGAAGACGGCCAATGGGTTTGCCATTATCGGCAAGATACTTGTCCAACTCCAACGCTCGTTCATGAGCAAGTTGAGGGAGGAACTCTACCACTGAGTTTGTTGCTCGATGAGAGATCACAGCGGCTCTCAAATAAGCCCCCGCCACCGCTACTGCCGACACCTTACCCTTAGCCAATTGATCAACCAAAACTAAAGGATCTGTCTCCACGATTTCAAAGTCTACTGGATCCAAATACTTCTTAGGCAACCCGGTCACATTCTTGGGTAAAGGGTCTGGCAATGGCTCCCAGTGCTTCGATCCTTGTCTAGGAGGAAAGTATTTATCTATCAGCTTTGCCGAGTCCTCTCGGATCTTGGTCACATGATCACGAAGCACTTCCCACTTCTGTTGTCCACTCATCTTTATCACCACCGCCTTAATGGACTGAGCTTTCAATGAAGACAGTCTTGTCGTCTAATAGAACTTATTACTGTGTTGTAAATGTTGTTAAGCACGGAGATCTAGATCGCTTCGACTTACTTATATGGTGCAAGATATCGCGCCTACCATCGACGCACCCCCGCCATGTTTGCGTCTACTATGTTCCCGCTTACATTAAATCCGCACCCTAACCCTTTCAAGCGGACACTCCGCGAAGCCCCTGAACCACCACCACAAATCACATTCGATCTACGATTCTGCGCGGGAGCTACGCATCAGAGATAAACGACAGAGCGTGCCAACGGGCCCACGGGAAGCATGATCGGATGATGTGAGATAAGGAAGTGAAGCGACGGATGCAAGGAGCACATTCGGTAATACGAACAAGAGTGATTAGTCAGAACTGTGGAGAAATCAATGCACAAGTACTGACACTAAAGGGTAGACCGATAAAAGAGTGGAACAATTGGTGCGGTGTACCAGCAAAAGGCTAGAACAATTGATGCGGTGTAACAGCAAAAGGGTAGAATAGTTGGTGTGGTGTAACCGGACCCACCGATTTAGTGGAGACCAAATGAGCTTGCTACTAAACTATCCCACGTCCATAGTGCCGTGTAATAGCTAGTATTGAGTTTGATGTAATGCAGGCAGCACTCACATCGGAAGTCGGTTAGATCAGTGGGATCTGGTAGTGATCTTGGTACGATCTGGGGAAGAGAAGTGGGTGGGATCTAGTAGTCATCTGGGTGGGATTTGGTATTCATCTCGGCAGGGTCTGGTGAAGTCATCTGGGTGGGATCAGGCAGCGATCGGTACGATCTGGTGAAGTCATCTAATGTGGGATCTGGTAGTCATCTGGGCGGGATCTGAGGTTATTGTTAGGTATCAACTTCTCGGTTTAGGGTGGTTAGTGACGGCACCAGATTGTTCTCGATATCCTCTAAGCTGCCAAACCCTCGTGCTGCCTGACCTCTCACAAAATGCGCCAGATAAATCCCGCTGACAACCACAAATACCAATAGAAGTGAATTCACTGGCAATGGATTCTGAGAAAAGTCAAAATGGGTAATCGAATCCAGTAATGTCTGGAAACTGCTCAATGCACCTGAAATTGAGATTATAAGCCCATAAACAATACCAAACGATCCAAACCCAAACACTTTGGCTGTATAGTCTGACACGGTGGTGTAAAAGAATGGGCGAAACAACCCCAGCAAAAGTGCTGTACAGATTCCGGTAGGAAGGGTAGCTACTAGATTGAGAAGCTCGATTGATCCTGAAATTGCCGTCAGCGTCGCCACTACTGTCACCGCCGAGAATTCGTCTAGAAGAATACCTACAAATGGCGTACTTACTACTCCACCTATTGGTAATGCAATATCTAGAACATTCCGAACTTTCTCAGCACCTTCGGCACCAATGAGAAATTCGTACTGTGTATACACTGTAGCTAGTAAGTAATTGATCCTCAACATGTTAGCACATGCCACCGCTACCATCAGCCAGAACCACTTTGTTTTCAGTTGAACGGCCGTAGGTTGTCCGTGTAATGCACCCCATATCCCAGACTTCTTAGTAGGATCCTTAGGCTTTGCACTGCTCCTCTTCATTTTCTTCCAGAGCCTGGATGGATTCTTATTCTTATGCTTGGTGGCTGTGCCAGTCACAATATCGTCAATTGTTAGGTAATTGCTCATCTCTTCCACAGTGATACCTAGTAGCCTAGAACGCTCAGTAAGTGAGCCTGATAATCCATTGGTTGTTCTAGGGGTTACCTGTTGACTCTGTTGCCTCTCTTGACTATCTCCAGTATGACTGTCATCATTATCGCCATTCAATTCGTCCTCTAAAAGCTCTTCTGCGCTAGATATAACATTTGACAGTGAAAATTGGCGCACCCTAACATAGGTTCGTTGAGGATGAACTGGTACTCCTGCACTCACCACCGCAGAAATATCAGAGGCGGTTCGATAGGATTGGTGGGGCATCAATATCAATTGGCAGAGCAAGATGAACAGTGGTACTGCTAAGTACAGTGCCCAAAATTTATCCAGTCCAAATGAACCTCCACTGGACCTGTACATGGCAGAATATGCTAAGAAGACTACCGTAGACGAATCAAAACTTCCACTGAACAGTGCTAAAACTGTACCAGACAATTCGGGGAACGCATTACTGAGATGCAAACTAGACAGATAGATGAAAGGGCCTCCTAATGCAATCAGAGAATAACCAATCAGATACCTGTCTATATACTTCCAAATTAAGTTCACTAACTCCCTTGATTGAGGGAAAAGTATCGTGATATCTCCCAATAACAGAGATCCAACAATTAAGGAGGCCGCTCCAATTACACAGCAAAACCTTGGGCCACGGTTGTCTAAAATCCACCCTGTAGGTAGTGTAGCGACATTAGTGACTACTGCAGCAATAGTGAACATTCGGTTTAGTTTAACATCCTGTTCAGCGCATAATACTTGCTCTTCAATACCATTTACGTAGTCAGAGCTGCCATCGCCTATGCCGGAAGGGAAGGGGGAAAAGCCAGAAACAGGGACCCTTAAATTCTTCCATGTTATGGAGCGATGGGATAACTCATTATTATCACCAAATTCCAGTGGATCAGAAATCCTGCATACCTCGCTATATACCCCTTGATCAATCAGTACTGGCTTCAGTGCTGCGAATCCAAATACTGGACCGCCAGCTAAAACACACCATCCAAGCGCGCACAGAATTTGGGCTAACCGGACGCTGCTTTTCCACCATTTTCGTGACATTTCTGAGTCACTTGCTGAGTTTTAACTGAGTGCTTCATAAACCAAGGACATTCCCTACTTCACAATATCTCATAGTCTATATCTATGACCTCGTACAAGGATACCAATCTGCTATATAGCCTTTGGTGTCTCTCAGATTAGATGGATGGAGCTTAATCGTGATTACATAACTAATATTAAATCTGACATAAGCTGTCTTGGTCTTGGACGGCTGGTCACATTTATTGCTACCTCGGTTGTTAGTCGAGACTAGCTGAACGATTGAAGTGATTAGAACAGCAGAGATTTGGATTAGTGTTACTGGTTTGATCATGTCAGATATAACTGCTAGTCTTGAAATCTTGGTTCGAGATTTGAATGACCCACAATTTGCACAATCAGTTGAACCCACTGAGAATACTGCTCTACACCGAGCGATTTTCTTTCTTCCTAGTATCAGGAATGAACAAAACCTGGGGTTGTTGATAACAGCGGTTGTGTCAAGTCCTAATATCATTCGAGTTGATAACAGAGGGCCAAAGTCCGTACTGTATCTTATTGAAGGGATCAAGTCAGCATTGAAGCGAAAATGGACGGTGACTTCGCCAACTATTAGTCCCCGTCAATGGGTAGATGCTATCCTTGATGCTATTGAAGCAATTGAATATAACCATAAGGATTGGCGAATAGCCCCAGTACTGAGCGGGCTTATTGCAGGCGGTGGGCCTCCGATTGATGCTCCTACAGCCAGTGTTGTTCTGCATCCATTGTTAACAAGTTCTCAAATGAAAAGAGCGCAGCATTTGCTCATCAAGATCACAAATGCTCATCTCAATGGCAGTAACCTCGATCAAATACCGGTACTTGTAGCATATTGCCTTGCAAAGGTACAATCATCTCTGTCCCCGAACTCGATCTCACATCTTAACCATTCAGCGTTATTACTGTCTACTCTCAAATTGTTGTACGGTCCCAATACTGAGTCCACTCATTTCTCTATAGATGGACCTACTCTATATAGCTTGTGCCAGGACCAAGACGCTCGCTCAAGCCATGCTGTATTCACCCATCTGTCTGACATTTCTCATCTGATTAGACTATGCATCGAATCGTGCCAGTCAAATGACACCTTGGATATTACTCTCAACTCCATCATTCAATTCGTTAATTCAGTCGCCACTGTTTTTGATTCTCATATCGGTGGTAGCTCAGTCTCTGATGATATTTGGTCGGTATATAAGGTCTGTCTATTTGCGCTATGTATCCAGCTTGAAGGATTCGCTACCGTGTTTCTTAGCAGGCCAAGCTTTGTTAATGGTCCTAGTGAGTACTTCGCTGTTAAGATTTTGAGGTCTCTCGCTCCTATTTACTTTATCGTCCTCAATCTCAGCAGCAGTGGTTTCCCTCCGTATGATTTTGTGTATTCTACTTGCATTGATGTACTCACCACTTCGATGCTTGCGGTACCTGGAGTTCACCACCCTCAGCAAGTTGAATCAATCGAGAGAGCTGCTAGGATTTTGGCTGGGTCTTCGAACCTCGGAACCGTTAATCCTACACTGGTTGAAAGAGGCGTGCTCGTATACACGCTGGACTTCTTCGAGCATGTTATCAAATTCACAACCACAGAGTTCATCGATAGCTTTATTTTCCCAATTACTAAGAAGTTTTTGGTTCCACGCCCAGGAGCCGATTTGACCCATGTCCAGCCAATTCTTGAATCTGCTCACTCTGTTCTTCTCGCATATTTAACCAAGATATCGGGCAAGGTATCGGATGAATTCTCGGAGACGGATCCTCTCAATGACTCTATTCTCGACAGAATCATTCCAGAATATACCGAGACTACTCTTCAATTGTTCCCTGCTGTATTGTCTTCTCAACAGCTCAAATTTGCATATATCACCGTGCTCAATGTTGCAGCTTCTCCGAGTTATATGGCCCACAATCCTCAGCAATTGGAAATAGCTCTATCTGAGCTACACGAAAAATGTGTGCAGACTCCGTCAGGAATTGTGTTGCCAAAGAAGGATGAAGGATCTGTAGATTCTCAAGCTGATTTGACTGCCAGAGGTGTTCTTGCAAGTTGTCTCTTTCACTCAATCCCCTTTGTGGAGTCTAGTCGAGGGTTTGTCCAATGGCTTGACCGAGCTAAGGATCTCATTGATCGCTCCAGTTTAGAGAAAGCGTACCTTTATGAGGAACTGTGGTCTGTAATTTCTCAGGAACTGTCGCTGTCATTAGCAGATGTGGGGATTCACTGGTGGTATACCAATGTAGCGACTCCGCAAACCTCAGCCAGACTTTGATGAATTATCAGCATTTAATCTTCTAGTGTTCCTGATTGTCGCTTTCGTAAGGTATGAGAAGCCGAAACATGTTTTCGGTCAATATTACTGGACATTCTTCTACTTCCTGATGCCATGGCTCCATTGATGGGCCCTGTAGTTGTACTGCCATTGAGTGACTGACCATTTGTCATGGAACTGGCTCCAGCAGTATTTGCATTGGTAGTAGTACCCGTAGTACCTGTAGAAACACCCGTAGCAGTAGTACCACTAGTACCATTACCAGTACCAGTACCAGAACCAGAACCAGAACTAGAACCAGCACCAGAACCAGCACCAGCACCAGCACCAGCACCAGCACCAGCACTAGCACTAGCACTAGCACTAGCACCAGTACCAACACCGACACCAGTACCAACACCAACACCAGTACCGCTACCAGTACCGCTAACAGGATGCTCTTTAGTGAATTTTGACCTAGGCCAAAAGCTAGGCAATGGGATTTGCTGATATCGAGGAGCAACACACCTGTCTGTGAACCATTTACGCAGTCGAGATTCCACCAATTGCCCGATCTTAGGTACGTCTTGAAGTCTTGATCGTGCGCCTACTAGCGAACCTACCTGGAACTCAAGTCTGTAATCTGGAGAAAAGGAAAAGGTCAAGTATGTTCTTCCTGAAGTTTGGTCATTCGTCTCACTTGATTTTCTAATAGACACGGTAAGAGTGCCAGAAAACCGCACAATTGAGACGTTGAGAGAAACAGGAAGTGATGCGACCATAGCTTTAGGAAAATTCAGTAGTAATCTTGTCTCGACTCCTAGCGTGATGGTGTCAGTTAGATCCACATCTATCTGAGCTTCAAGTCCTCCTACTTGATCGTCATCACTACCATTCTGAAGGATACGACAGTTATTAAAGATTGGATAATCATCACCAATATTGAGCTCAGTGACAGAAATTTTATCCAGGAAGTCAGGAACCTTATCACCGTTTAACACCGAGTTTAAAGATTTCAGAATATTGTCGTTTGCTTTAGCTTCTTCGCGAATTTGCGATAGTACTTGGGCAATTAGCACTGTGAACCAATCCAATGATTCCACTGGATGACTATCAACATTATAGTAGGTTTTTTCCAAAATGGTGTTAACCCCAGCTGAAGTAGATGGAAGCACATTCAGCTTCTGACTTCGTTTATTCTTCAGTCTCTGTACATGAGGACCAGAATCTGCAAATATAAAGAATCTAATAAACAAAAGAAGAACAACCAACACGCTTAGTTGCCCCACGATTAGCCCATATGCAAAAGAAGCTGAGAATATCGACGATGATTCTTTGATCACAATTTGTGGGGGCGAAGGAACAAATGAAGCTATGCTTTTCTTCGAATCGGTTACAGGTTCTGGTTGACTTTGGCCCAATCCAAGCGCATAAGGTAACGCTAGCACTGCCCCAGAAACAGGGACAAATGAATTGCTTATCCAATTAGATCTCATTTGTATTCGCCTCAATCTCGGTCTCATCAGTATATCGACCCAGGAAATGAATGACTCCAAGATTCACCCTATCATACGCGTGACATTCACTGTGACCTTTCACTTGACGTTTACTTGATATTCACTTGAAATTCGCTTGACTTAAACGCCCATTTCTCTCGTCAACAGACCAGAAATCACGTCAATATCTACAACTCTCCTCTTCGGCTTTCAATCGTCTTCTTCTCTTCCATCACAACTCGCTGCTTCGATGAGTTAGATTGGTTCCCTACCGTATTGCTTTCTTATCGAGTTTTATTTTTTATTTTTTTATTTTTTTATTTTTTTTTGTGTTTTTTTAACATGAGAAAAATTATCAACTGTTGATTTATAAATATACGTGAACATTCTCTTTTGTATCGCCAATTGAGGCTTAAATTTCAATTCAGGATTGAGATTATTTGTTTTTGATATCCTACAATGGCTAGAAAGAAATCCGCTGCCAAAAAAGCCAAGGAGGCTGCCGAAAGAGCAGCTTTTGACAAAGCTGAGCAAATGGAATCGGCCATTACTGTGGAGGAGGATGAAAGCGAAGATGATCAAAAAGCACCCAACCTATTTACCAGTAATGGAATCGATCAGATAGAAGATGACAGTGAAGAGTTATCATCTTCAGAAGAAGAGGAAGAAGATGAATTTGGAGAACTTGTTACTGAGGACGTTGATCGTGGTATTGAGAAGGTGTTGACTGCTATTCGACAGGGAGATACAAAGACACTTTTAGATCCACAATCAAATTTCTTCGAACACTCTTCTAATGGTACAAATGGAAATTCGAAGCCGAAAGAAAAGCCGCTGCATTTGAAAGATTATCACCGAATGAATCTACTGGAAGGTCTGAATGGAGATGGAGATGATAATTCCGAGCATGATCATTCTGACAATCCATACGCAGTGCAACAGCAGCTTGACAAAGATCAATTGATTGCTGAGATACATGCTGCTGCACAAGATGATGAAGATGATGATGGTGGATTCACTAAACGAGAAGCTCAGCCCGAAATTGAACCGGTTGAGCTTGATCCTTCAAATGAAGTCAGATTCCTTGATGATTTTATCAACAAGAAGGCTTGGATTCCCACATCCATTGATAAGAACACAGGCAAGCCAATCGCTCCATCTTACCAAAAAATTGTCGAGGAATCTGATGATGATGGAGAATTTGATGATATTGCAGACAAGTTTGAAAATGCTTACAATTTCCGATATGAGGATCCTAATGCCGCAGAAATCGTATCTTATGCTCGAGATCAAAATACCCTGCGAAGAAAGAAGGAGTCAAGTCGAAAACGCCAGCGTGAGAAACGAAAGGATGTAGCCGTCGAAAAGGACAAGAAATATCAATCCGAAGTTAATAAGTTGAGACGAGAGAAGACTAAGGAAGTACTCAGCAAACTCAAGCAACTAGAGCAAGCCACGGGAGATGAGGATCTTGCTAATGTACTGTTGTCTGAACAAGGTCTGGAAGGAGATTTCCAAGTTTCAGAATGGGATAAAAGAATGCAACAGGTATTCAATGATGAATATTATTCTAAGCATTCCACCTCAAAGCCTTGGGAAGATGAACAGGAAGAAGATGACATGGACATGGACATGGACATGGACACTGGCGCGGACACGGGTGTGGAAATTGATAGGGACATTGATATGGACGCTGAAGTAGATCCGGAAGATGCCAAATCTAAGAACAAACAGAAAAAGGAACAGAAAGCAAAGGAGGCTAAGGCTAGAAAGGAACTTTTAGAGAAAGCCGAACGCATTGTGGAGGAAAATCTTGATATTGCAATTGAAGATGCAAATATCGAAACTCCATCAAGTGCTCCACGATTCAAATACCGTGAAGTGTCTCCCGAGTCATTTGGACTAACCGCTAGAGATATCCTTCTTGCATCTGACAAGGATCTCAACCAGTATATCAGTTTGAAAGCATTGGCGACTTATCGTCCTGAAGAAAAGAGAGTCAAGGATCGTCGGAAGTTTGCCAAGAAACGAAGACTACGAGAATGGCGTAAGAGTGTATTCAGGACTGAAGCTGAACCTAGCGAAGAAGCGTTTGCTAAGGCCACTGCTCCTGCAACCAAGAAGAGAAAGCATAATAAGTAACATTTGATTACTAACGAAAGCTAAACACAAAAACCTTAACGATTTTACGGAGTTAAATAAAGCAGCATTTTTTTTTTCTTGTCCCGCAATCTAAATACAGTAGAGCTACTTGAAGGTTGAATGCATTCTATCTATTGCACAACCATGTACAGTCATTATCGCCGAGAAGCTGCAAGAGAAACAGTCCTATTAAGTCTACTCTGTCTGGAATGATTTGAGTTTGCGATAGAGTTAGTACGTTCAAACTTGCCAAGTAAGGTTCCATGTTCTTCGTCCTCGTTCCTTCCTTCCATTCGTAGCATCCACCATCGTGCTGCACTGCCAACGACAATGATAAATACGATCATGAACCCAACAATGCCAAAGAACCATCCAAGGTTGGATCCATCTACGCCAGGAACACGTACATTCATTCCAAATAGACCGGTGACTAGATTGAGAGGTAGCAAGATAGTACCAGCGATGGTCATGCGACCAAGCATAGCTGTTGTTTTGCTGTTTGATCGAACAGATTGGACCTGAAGCTGAGCAAGGTAGTTTGCATGGGATCGCGAAAAGATCTTTTCGTACACGGACAAGTTCTGGTACATTGTAACAATATGGTCTTGAATGTCACCCAAGTAGAGAACGATTTCTTCTCTAGGAGCATTGTCCCATCGCTCATTACACCTCTTAGCAAACATCTTGATCACATCGGCTTTTCCAAATAAGAGCCTCAACAGGGACATGACATTCTTACGAGCATGGCCAATTCTATGAAGCATTGTTCCAAACTCTCTCTCAGACGCATGGAATACAGAATCTTCAATTCCATCAGTCTCATATTCGACCTCCTTAATGATAGGAGCAAAGCTATCAGTAATATCATCTAGGAGCGCATAACAAATCCAGTCTGAAGATACTGTCACGTAATCCTGTAGCTGGCGAATTCGCCTTCGAACGTTTGCTGGGTGCTGAATTGGTGTATGATGAAATGACAGGATACCCTGCTTGAAAACAACCATGAACACATTGATTGGAGTCAAAAACTCTCGGGATTCAGTGTCGTTGTCAAAAGTGTGGAAACAAACAAAGTAATAATTGCGGAAAAGCTCCACTTTCTCCCGGGTCTCCTGAGTTCGAATATCTTCGGCTGTTAAAGGATGAATACCAAAAGCCTTTGAGATTACTCGCATCTCCCGTTCGGATGGATCCAAGCAATTAAGCCACCAGGTCATACCACTCTCGTTATTAAACAGGTCGCCAAACGATTGACCATCTTCGACCAGAGATGCAAGATCCGGAGCATGGATAGTGATATCAGATTCGCTATTCATATAGCTGTATCGGTCCTGATGATACATGGACATGCGACGGTTTCGGCCCCATGTAACTTCTGGTTCGTCATCTAGATTATTGATAGCAAACTTTTCATAGCCAACAGCGTCAGACATGCCATTGTGTCGAGCCTGTTGCTGGCCATGAATTCTAGACTGAGCATCAGCTGCAGCAGAGGCTGAGGTCGGTGGATAAACCAACTTGACTGGATCTTGAGAGGGAGAAACCCTAGTATCATCGGAAAAATCGGTGTTGACTGCCAGGCCCATTGGAGCCAGCGGACGTTGACCTCGTGAACCGGCATTACGATCAAACAGCGATGTTCTATACTCTTCTCTCTCGTAGTCTTCAGAAGATGGAGCCTCATCCACAAACTTGTCAAGTTCGCTAATGTCAACACTATCAGGGTGTGAGCCTTGTTTAGACATTGGGAAACACACATCCTGTTCATCCACATCGGATCCACCAGCTGAAACTCTAGATCCAGTCTCCTGAATGACCCTTTCACGATCGAAGTCTCCGGAAATTGCAGAAGATCTGGTCAATCTACGGGATCGCTTTCTAATGGGTGAGCTTGGAGGTAGATCATTGGAAGATGATTGACGGTCAGTGGAGTGTGGAGCAATGTTAAGCGAAGGCTTTGGAGCTTCTCTGGAAACCGACTGTTGTCTGGTGTTGGATGACACCGGTACAGACTGCTGCTGTGGTTGATTCAAAAGAATTCCAGCAAAATCCTCAGATGAGACCGAATGCTCGGACACCGCACAGGACGGAGCCCGCTCACGACCCTGGCGTTGGTTTGGTGATAGTGTTGGGTTTGGGTCTGCTATATCCGCAGGACGACCTTCAGACACTGAGGTACGTACCGGCAGTGAGAACGGTTGGTTTCGGTGATCATCAAGACCAAACCGATCATCGTTTCCATACGATTCCAACGAGCTGAGGGACGAAATTGACTTCATTTCGTTGACCGTTTACAGCTCCTGTCCTGTCACTAGCTGATAAACACCCGCTTGTGGTTTGTGCTAGCGTCTTAGTCCAAAGATGGGATGGATCATAGGACCACGCCAATATCACTTGAGTGCAAAATAGCTCAAGTCCTCACAAGCCACTATTACTCTGATAGCTCTCTCTTCTATATATCCTTTGCCAGTTTGGAGTCTTTCTGGCACTTGCTATTGCCACACCTATCGGGTGCACAAGTCTGGACGCAGCTTCAATAGGCAGCGGACAAAGCAGACATCAAATGCAGACATAAATGAAGGATTTGAAAATTTGACACGGAGTAGACAAAGGTGGTGTGGTGTTCGATCGAGAGGGAGATAACCTTCTCACTGGCGCTTCTTAAGATATGCGGATTGTGCAGCTTCTGAAATATATTTATCGTAACTATAAAGAGCCTTTACCCTTTGATCTTTCACTCTGCTATCTTTTCACTCTCCTCTTCTCTCTCTTCTCTCCTCTTTTCGTCTTTCTGTCCCTTCCTTTTTGCGGCAATTTTCCTTGCTCCTTTTTATCGTGCTATTTTTTTTTTCTCTGTCGCTGACATCAGCCGTCTGTTTGTCTAGCCGTTCTCCACCCTCCACTTGATCACGGGCTAATCAGGATTCCATGATTGGCAGACGAAGGAGGTTGAGACTGATTATTGATGAGTAGTAGGAGAATAGAACGGTATCAGAAGAACAGAACGGTATTAGAAGAATAGAATGGTATTAGAAGCATGAAACGATATCGAGACTGTGATTAAGCGTACCTGTGAGCAGAGTTTAATACCAACTAGGGGGTAACTAGTGTGTCTGAATGTGCATCGCACTACCCATAACACTCATGTGGCGCAGAAAGCTCAACGCCTGTGAAGGTTAATTAGATAGTATACTAGGGAAACCAAACACAAATACAACTGGAATCAATCATGTTCATGGACCCTGCATGTTCTTCAGGTCTCAAATATACATTAATAAAAACTAAAAAGAATAAAATATTGAAGGTTAAAAGATTAAAGCTACGTGGTTAGAAGACGTAGCTTCGATAGCTTTCTAAATGGTACTAAGATTACAAAAGTACAGCGGCAACTGCAATCACAGAACCAGCCGACAGAGACAAGACAAGCTTGGGAATCTGGGAGCCAGCAGCATCAGAACTAGAGCCTGAGCTAGAGGCAGCAGCAGAGCCAGAGGAAGAACCAGAGGCAGAGCCAGAAGCAGAGCCAGAGGCAGAACCGGAAGCAGAACCGGAAGCAGAACCAGAAGCAGATCCAGTAGCAGAACCAGAGGCAGAAGCACCAGAGGTAGAGTTGGATCCAGACTTAGAGGACGCGGCCTTGATGGCAGCAGGGAAGATATGCTCAGTAGCCTGCTGAGGGGTAACCTTGTATTTAGTGAAGATGTCAGTAATCTGAGAAGCGTACTGGGAAAGATCATTGCTGAGAGAAGTTCCAGTAGGAGAAGAAATAGAGAGATCAGACAGCTTGCCGCCTACAAGGCTCTTAACTTCATTCTCAATATCAGTAAGAATGTTGGGGAACAAGCTCTTGAAGGAGGAAACGAAGTCACTGACGATGTTTCCGAAAGTAGACGAAGATCCAGAAGAGCTGGAAGAAGACACGGCGGCGGAAGATGCAACAGAGTCAGAGTCGGTGTCATCAGAGCTGGCGCTGCTGGCAGCAGTGTTGCTAGCAACAGCAGATACAGCCACAGTGGTGGAAGCTACAGAGTCAGCATTAACAGAAGCGTCAGCAGATCCAGATCCTGCCACGGCCGAAGCTGATGCGTAGACAGCACCGGCGCTGCCACCACCACTACCAGCCTCTGACTGAAGCTGAGCCAAAGCCGAAGCGGCGTTCTGGTTAAAGGTAATTGAAACCGCGCTCATAATGAAGGTATCGATCGGAGTTTAGATTAACAAGAAACAACAAATTTCAACTTTTAATTTGCTTTATTTTGAGCAAAGGGATGGTATCAACGAATGTACACCGAACGTTCAAATGACAACAGTTTTAAAGTTCCGTTGTTTTTTCTTAGCTATATGGCCGATCCAGGGATTCGTCCCAATCTTTATATCAAAAAATCTTCTGATGCTCGTTTATTTCTCATGCATCCTTGCATTTTCTACTATTGCCCGTTTGGTAGGTTTTGTTGCGCTCAACACTGCGGGGATCATTCACATGAATTCTCTCGCTACCAACGAGGCGCTTCTCGGGACGCTGAAGATCGCATCAAGAGCCGCCCCGGTTTGGACCACCAAAGCCAATACTGCATTCCTCAGGCACATTCCCGGCGATCTTGTACCACTGAAGAGTCCACAGTGGAAAAAGATGTGATGATGGAGACGATACTTATGAAGCCAAGCTAAGTTGGTTTAAACATACACTTTACCAACATTTGTTTGGCCCCTCTGATATTCCATAAATTATTACCGTTGGGCCCTCAATTATTCTGCGGATCTTGGACCACATGGGCTGTCATTCAAACTTTCATGTGCCTTCCCCTCACTGAAGCTTGTACTAATTTGTTCTTTCTAGACGCATAAGCTCTGACATGGAACTGCAATTTACATCCTGAGACTCATTAGACTTTGACCCCGCTCGCCTCAGGAGGAGACGTTGTGAGGACTAGGGAGGCCCGTGGCGAAGAAGGAGAAGGCATCAAGGGCAAACCACAATCGACTCTGAAAGATGGTCGGACGTTCGATTGTCGTTATTCAGGCTATATGAGGGGCATGGTGGCATGGTAACATAAGGGCATGAGAACATGAGAGCATGGGGGTATGAGGACATGAGAGCTTGTGAGCACAAGCATGAGAACATGAAGCTAATGAATGAAAGATAAAAAAGTCAATTACAAAACAACAAAAACAGCAGGTTTACTAAACTAAAATTCGTTACTACTGGTCACTATTAAAAGAGAGTAGTTTTAATTCCCTCATCACCACTCATCGTTCTGAGACCTCGGCATTGTAGCTGTACGAATCTAATTATTTCTCGGGCTTGTTCTGATTTCTATACCTGTAATTACTAGTGCAAGTTTACCATACTGGTTATGGGCATATTGTCACAAAATTTTAGACGATATGACACATGTCTCACAGAGGTCTCACGTAGACTTGACTCGCCTAAAAAGGTCTTTACCCCGCTTCGACAACGGTCACATAAGGTTGCGGCGCACCTTTGTTATTCTTTCGGTGTCTTACATCTAGTACTCAGGGGATCTAGGTGGAAGACAGGTTTTAAGAGCGGTGCATGTATTTCATCAACAAAAAAAAGATACCAGTACGGACTCCTATATCAGTCTATTCAAATATTACTTCTATGACACTTTTTCGGTTCTTATGTTTGCCCCTGATCTTATTCTTTCAAATGCTCGTTTCTGCCCCTCTTGTCTGTTCAGTCCTTATCCTGGTCTAAATATAAAGGTTTGCAGAGACATGCAGAAAATCTGCCAGAACAAGCTCGGTTATGCATATAGATATAACTAGGCTTTCCATAATAGTACCAGCTCATAAGGCGCTATTTCTAAATGGGGGAAGAGCTTACTGTCTATCATTTCCTTATCAGGGCGTACTTACTGCCGTAAACATCCACTAACAATTCTTCTTCACAATGCTAGCCTGTTTCCGACGCACCTTATTATGTTTAGCGAGGTTTCAGGAGGGTGTGGTGGGGGTGGTAGAGTCTGAGACATCGCACTGAGGTGAAGACGACTAAGGAGCTGATAATGAGGATTGACTCGGGGGCCAGATTCTTAGCTTCAATTAGCAAGATGCCCTTGATCTGCTCATCCTCATGGCACGAGACACGAGGCTGAAAATTGGGCCATAGTAGGCCAAGAGAAAGGGAGGACAGGATAGGATTTATTTAGACATGATAATGGCAGTGCGTCTAATAACAATATACAAGATTTACTAATTTATAATATTCAATTCAATTCAATTCATTTATTACATACCCAATCTAATCATAATTACCTAAAATTCACTGATTTAGAACAGAGAAGCAGTGAATCCGGCCAAGGTAACGGCAACAAGACCAATCATGGCCTTGGGAGCCTCCACGGCAGCAGCACCACTGCTACCACCAGAAGTAGAAGAGCTGTTGCTACTGCTGTTAGAATCTCGCTTTCCTAATGAAGGGACAGCAGATTTGACAGCGGATGGGACAACACCAGAGGGGACGACACCAGATGGGACGACACCAGAGGGGACGACACCAGATGGAAGTGCAGCACCACCAAGAATTCCCTCGAGAAGCTTCTCAACCTCGCCGATGATTTCAGTCAGAGCACCAGAAGACAGAGTTGGAACTTCGGCTGCAGTCTTGAGCTTGGGTAGAGAAACACCAGAAGGCAAACCAGGAACAGCAGACAAAGCGCTAGTAGCATCACCACCGAGAAGGCCACCCAACAAACTGGACACGGCTCCGGTAAGCTCAGGAATGAGACCACTAAGGTCGGAGGCACCAGGAAGAGACATTGTGAAAGGTGAGGTTTGAAGTGCTTAGGCTAAGTAGCTGGTTGGTTTTGAATTCAGATTGCTCGTGATTGTTATAATCCGAACAGTTGATACAATTGGAACACAAGGTGTGAGAATTAAACTCCAATTGAGGGAAATTCCATGCCCTTTTATAATCTTGAGTTCTCGCAATTGAGAGAGAAGATCAGCCTGTTCAATTAAGCCTCTTGATAAAAACTCACGAGGCGGGTAGGTACAGCTTTAGATCTTCCTATGATCGAGGTATTTACTCCCTACCAGATACGGGGGAAGCGTTACTGCAATGCAAAAGATACCGGAGTGACAGGGTGAAATTGCTAGGAACCATGCGAGTTTATGTGCGCTTGTACCTGGATCGATCCAGCCACCGCTTAATTTCAAAGCCAAAGGGCCTACGAGGAGCCTCTGTTCTCCGATAATGTCAATGCGAATCGACCAATTGGATTCGAATTGCTTTTCGGGAATAATTGTCCATTACATCATCAGTGGCCTGCCTAGCATCACAAATCACTACTGTATCGCAATTTCAAGGTTCATGACGGCATGTGCTTTGTTCAATACTCAATATCTTTATCTCTAGCTTCGGTTACCGAACTGGAAACAGTATTGGTTTCTCAATCATACCACGTGTATGGACCCTGATCCAGAGCCAAACTAGACCTCATGTTCAGCCATCTAATAATCGAAGCTTAGTAGGATCCTTGATTCTCCACCAAAAACAAACAACTCCACACAGTGATCACGTAAGGTTGTTAGTGTTAGCCATCGGATTAAAGTCCAGTTAGAAGTTATGTGTGAGATCGTGGGATCGAGGGATCGAACCACCGCGCCGGGCCCGGGGCCCAGTTTTTATCAGATCCTTACTGTTCGAGGTCGGTCGGCCCACAATCAGTGACCCAGCTAGATGGGACAGAAACACAGTCGACCGGGCAATTGCGAGATGGCAGCTAAGAGTTGATGAGAGTAGAACAATCGTTCAGCCTCCGATAAATCAAGGTGGCTCACCATAGAACCAGTCATATTCGAGACCCAGTCTATATCTGATCCTTACTGTATACAAGGTCGGTCGGCTTCGGTCGGCCCAGTAGTAGCGGCCCAGCTGGATGGGAATCACAGTAGACAGAACTGTCTTGAGATGGCGGAAATTGATAAGAACAGACTTGTAATTCCAGCCACCGATAACGACAAAGGTGCACATGATGCAAGAACTCGCCATTCCATCTGTCAGCATTCAATTGTGGCTAATGATCACGTTCAAATTGTGCTTTCATGGGTGCGGATGACGCGAACGGCGCTGTGATGGATAACAGTGAGGATCGAGATGTCCAAGCTGAACCGATTGTTGCTTGAACTTGGTTGTATGATTCCCAATTATTTGGAAACGTGGCTACTGCTAATGATGACAAGGTGATACACGATAAGATCAAGAGTCAATTTCAGGTTATCAATGTTAATGGTAAGGATGGCATTTTTGTTTCTCCAACACAGTCAGCACAGTCAATAAATCCATTACAGCCAGCACAGTCTGAACAACCAGCACCTGTATAGAATATTGTAAGAACCAGTGTATCAAGTCCCGTATCGCTGTTCAGATCCCATGTTCCTCCAGCCAGCACTGTTCCTCTTGTCAGTACTTAGTCCACTTACTCCAGTCAGCAGCACTCACTCCAGTCATAATTATAATGTTCGCCTCCACTGCCCCGGAGAAAAATAACCCCAGTTCGAACCCAGACCGCTGCAATTATTCGCCGCATTTTACCCGGTGAAAAAAATACTACACAGTCATTTGGATGGCAAAACTTTACCATAGAACCATCTAATACCTAACAATTTCAGTATTCTTTTTCTTTAGTAGGCGAAGGCCTGTCTGGAGATTGGATATCACAGGTGTCACTGAACAATCAACATGTTGAGGAGAAATACTGTCAAAGCTTTATGGTCTCACGGCCAAGGAGGTGCCCGAAGATTAGTAAATGGGTCAGCCAAATCAAGTTCAAAGTTGTGGACTATGGACACCAAAATTGCATGTTCATTCCATACCAGCTCAAGCACCAGAGCCAAGACTGGCAATTCTGGAGCGGATAATAGTGGAGATCCAGATAAGACTCCATTCCAGGTGTTTGTCGACACCTTCCGCACCGAATGGGGAAAGAGCAAGGAACTCCAGGAAAACATAAAGGCCCTTCAGGACGAAACTGGACGAATGAGTGAATCCGAATCGTTTAAGAAGGCTCGAGAGGCATACGAGAAGGCCAAGAAAGGGTCCAGTACTGCATCATCTGTGGTTGGAAAGGGCTTGGGAACGGTTGGCCGAGCAGTTGGAACTACTGCTTCCAAAGCCTGGGAATCCGAAATTGCAAAGGGAGCAAGGACTGCGGTCAACAAGACTGCAGATTCAGTCGACAAGGCTACTGAGCCTATCCGCCAGACCGAGTTTTATAAGGATGTGAAGGATGTGATCGATGATGGGTCGAGTATACGATATGGAGGCTATGAAGACAAGGTAGCGAGAAAGAAGCGACGGGAATTAGAGGAACAACGCCGAAAGAAGCTCGGACTTGACCATGCTCCTGTCAAAGAGAATCCTGATGCTGGTGATGCAGTGGTTTCCCATGCCACCGCACAGCCTAGCCGCGATTGGTCGGGTGAATTTGAGTCTAGTACTTTGGGGAAGAAGTGGTCAGACCTTAAGCTAGCTTATGAGGAGTCAGAGAACGGTCTTGTTTCTACTATTCGATCAGTGACTGACAAGATTGGGTCTTTCTTTGATGAGACTGAATCAGCAAAGGTCATAAGAATGCTTAAGGGCATCGATCCTTATTTCAACCAGGAAGAGTTCATGCGGGAGTTTCGATCGTATATTCTTCCTGAGGTGCTAGATGCTTACGTCAAGGGAGATGGAGAGACATTGAAGATGTGGCTATCGGAGGCTCCATATACCATCTGGGCTACTGGAGCGAAAGAATACAAGCAGAAGGGGTTGTTTTCTGACGGACGAATCCTTGACATTCGTGGAGTTGATATTGTGGCTGCCAAAATTCTCCAACCATCGGAAATCCCAGTGTTTGTGATGGGTTGTCGAGCCCAAGAAGTGCATATGTATCGAGATGTCAAGACTGGTAAGATTGCTGCAGGAATGGAGGATCACGTACAGCTTTCTACCTATGCGATGGTAATTACGAGAATACCCGAGGAATTGGATAATCCAGAGACCAAGGGATGGAAAATTCTTGAGCTTGTGAGAGGACAGACTCGAGATTGGATGTAGTTTGGGCATGATCAACTCGAGATTGAATGTAGTTTGGGCATGATGTCATGACTTGTTTTACGTATAATTTTTGTACATAGGAAAATTTGTATATACCTACGCAAAGCTGGTTGACGTTAATAGTACTCACCCCGAGTGTTAACAGTAGATTGAGAATCTTGGGTCATATATCTCGAATTTTTTTAGATGCACCACCGCCAGCTTTTCGTTTTCTGAATAGACTCGTCTTGGATCTAGTCTCTAACTCAGGACTTGTGGATTCAGGTTTAATTGTCGTGTCATTGGTCTGGTTAATTTCCGTGGCATTGTGAGCATTGTACTCGAGTTCGATGTCGGCTTTTATTGGATCATGAATCTGTGCCTCCTCCTTTATATGGAAACGTTCATCGAAGCCAGACCGTGGTTCCCTTTCAGCAGGCCACGAGCCCTTGGCTTCTGTAGCTTCTGCTGTCCGTGAGGATGCATGCATGTCGAGTATTTCAGGAAGCTCAAGATTGGGTTTGTACATCTTTTGCTGAGCTTTCCAATTGTCTGATGGATCTTTAATGGATTGATTTTTTGACCTTCTATTTAGCATTGCATCGATCATAGTGATTGGTGAGGAGGTGTCCGATATATTTTGAGAATCAGTCACTGCAGTAGGAGGCTGCCAAGATTGTGGATTTTGATGAGTCTGTGGTGCAGATTCCAACGAGGGTATTTCATACCCCGAATCAAGCTCTCCTAGAACTTGTGGACGCTTCTTTGGGCGAAATTTGGAGACTGATGCAGTCTTTACCGGTATTGTAGAGGATCGCTTATTAGAAGAGAGTGTAGAGAGCGTGGAAGAGGGCACAGAGGGCGTAGAGACCGCTGGCGAGACCGTAGACCGCTCCCGTTCAAATGGCTGTGTGGACTTGATTCCTAAATCAGAATTGATTTGCCGTAAAGTTTCAGAAGCTTGATCGGACTCTCGTTGTTTATCTGCACTCTGGCGTTGGATATCTCTAATAGTATGAGCTACTGCATTTTTATGTTTACCAGATCGTTCATGTTCTGCTCTACCAAACTTGGAGTCAACAACAAAGGTCCTACAAATTTGACACCAATATTTGGCCATTGGACGGAGATCAGTGCCAGAGAGAGCTCTGGCTAGAGTTTAAACACGATCTCAGTGTAAGGTAGCAACAAGTAACAGTCTCACGATACGAACCTTCCTGGATATCATGTAACGGGGCTGTTCCGGGGAGAGCGGCAGTAGCGCACTCAACCTGTTCCCTGGTGAACTTATGCTGTTAACACTAGCGGGCTTATGCTGTTAAAACCAGCGGGCTTATGCTGTTAACACTAGCGGGCTTGTGCTGTTAAAACCAGCGGTCTTTAGTGTTATATTAGTCTTATAGTACACTACCGATCAACTCGCTAGACAGTGGTGGTCGGCGATATTGGCGGCGATATTGGGTTTATGGCCGGTGGCCCAGTTTCACACTCGAAGATATTTCACAAGGTGAAAAGTTTAGCGGCAAATAAGCACGCTGCCACTGCTAATACTGCCACTCACAACCTCAAGCATCACCAAGTATTTCAAGAATCACCCCTGGTGGTATCATTGGGGCTTTGAAATCAGACCTTGGCTGTTTGTGGAAGGTCACACGATCATTTCATGCTCATCTCACAGCTTTACGCCTCATCTCAATCTCACGCCTCATCTCAGCTTCTCAGTTCTCAAGCCTCATCCCGTCATCAATCAGACTCAGCCTAGTTAATTTAGTTCTTTAGCTGTAGTATATCCTAGTAATCCAATACTACTCATGACGTATCCCATTACTGCTACCTGTGATTGTGCGTCTTTGTACATGTGCGTCTCCAGATTAGACAAACCAAGGTGCATGAATCCGGGCCATAATCTCGAGCATTAATCGGGATTTGGGCAGATGACGCTTTGTGTTTGTGCGTATTCGCCTAATTGAATATGCACCACACTACCGGCTGCATTAGACAGTTATGCACGATTAGGTAATAATACAATAGAGGGTTATGTCATCTGCACACTAGTCGCATTAAAGGCAGCAGAGGAAATGAGAGGATTCTTATCGCTCTCTCTTACACTCTAACTGTGGGGTCAGGTTCAATATGGTTGGGCGGCGGCTAAGTGACAGCTGTTAGTTTTCCTATATGGTGTTTAACCGGGGCCATGTGGTTAATCCAACCACTTTCTCCTTCAGAAGCTCACCGGTGCCAATCCGAGAACTTGCAGGATGCTAGAACCCAGATCGGGCCATTGTGCTCAGGATAGATGCCAGGGGACTGGGGCTTGTTGAACAAACTACCAGGTGCAGGATAGGCACCTAGGGTACAGACTCGAGAGTATTTAAGGGACTAGGGCGGTCAAGGGATGAAAAATTGACGGCATGAGGTTTAAATTGACCAACAGACCGAAGGAGCGTCTCAGACTGGTATCGTTTGATCAACTAGGTCTGAGTGTTATACTGAAGAGTGTCTAACGCTGATTTAGCGTCGCACGTTGGGTTTAGTAACTGGCTTAGCGGCTAACATTCCCTACCACTACCGCCATCATTTCTCCATCACTCTCCAATACTCTCCATTACTCACTATTACTCCCCATCACTCTCCACCAGTCTCCACCAGTCTCCATCACCACTACTCCTTATTACAATCTGCCATTGTGACCTCATTAGATCGTGACGTCAAGCATTGTATCCGATTGGTTCTAGACGATTGCCAAGATCAGATTGATCAGCGACCGTTTTTGCTGAGGTCCCCCCCAATTCCTTCACGGTGGTAACGTCACACGGACAGTGTCAAAGCCACAGTGTAAGAGTCACGATAAATTGGCTAAGGTTAAATAAGAGGACTCAAGCCAGAGTTGAACCATTAATTACCCAGTTAATACTTTGTATTGTAATCAACGATGCATGATCGGTCAATTGTGTTATTGACTGGAGCCACTGGGTATACTGGGGCTCATGTGCTTCAAGCTTTATTAGATCATGACTACCATGTGATTGCGACGGTGAGAAATCTCACCAAGGCTCGACAATTCTTTGCTACTACCATTGAAAGCTATCCAGAACGACTAGCGTTTGTTCAAATCAATGATCTAACCTGTGCTGGAGCTTTGGACCCAGTACTTAAGCTGAATCCTGCGATTCAATATCTTATCCACTTGGCATCCCCCAATCCTGTTGCATATCCTGGAGCTACCAAGGCAGATGAAGAGATGTTTGCTCCTGCAGCCGACGCGAATACAAATGTCATCAATTCAGTTATATCTCATGGGACTTCAGTTCGTTCAGTGGTCATTGGCTCTTGTTTCCATTCCATGACAAATGATCCTCCTCGATTCCAGGACCCTTCAAAGATCTATACTGTTCGGGATATCAATCCGATTTCCAAAGAGCGAGCCAGACTTGATCCGATTTCGGCTCGTATTGGTGCTCGAACCTTTGCTGAGGATGCTGCTTGGAGAGCGTTTGATGCTTATTGCGATTATGAATTCTCCCTCTCAACAGTTGTCTTACCATTGGTGTTAGGGCCTCCACTTCATGAGCTGTGTGATTTGAATTCAGGCATCTTAGCATCTCCACCCACACCCGGACCACCACAATCTCCACAAATCTCCTGTTCAACTCAGTCCACAAGTCAATCTTCCCAGACTTTTCAATCTTCTCCATCTACACCGTGCACTCAATGTACCGACAATACCACATGTTTAAATGGGCCCAATGGATCAGATAGACTTGGATCCAATTCAGTTGGTGCTCATTCTAATGGCTCTCATTCTGCTAGCTCTCATTCTTGCTCTCACGCTGGCTCACATACTGGATCTCATGCTGGATCTCACGTTGGCTCTCATGCTGCCTCCTGCCTCCCTACATCATCAGCAACACATACACCTGCTCAAACTCAAACTCATAGCGGTCCTTGGTTTGAAAATGGTTTGGATCACCTCAGATATTTACTGGCTAATAAGGATCCAAACCTTCCTCTTCCTCCGCTATCCATGCCATTCTATATCGACGTCCGTATGGCCGCAATGGCTTTCTTAAGAGTGATTGAACCTGCTAATTGTATGACCAGCAGATGGTTCATTGCCTCAGGAAACATCAATGCTCAACAGATCGTGGATATCACTCGTGATTGTTTACCTGTTGATAGAGCTGCCAAAGTTCCACTGGGGATCCCTGGATCTGGTGACGATGAAGCATTGCGACAATGTCGATTTGATCCTTCGGATACCGAAGAGTTGTTAGGAGTCCAAGATCGCATTGACATGGAGACCACAATTGTAGATACCGTAAACAGGCTTCTTGAACTTGAGACGTCCTGATTGTTATTATTAGCCACCAGCTTAAATTTTTTGCATAAACCTATAGATTGCATTTGTCATAGATAAATAATCATCTCACATGAAAAAAAAAAAAAAAAAAAAAAAAAAATTGAATTAAGGAATACTACTGGTCCAGTCGTACGACGTCCATAATTGATTGATAAAAGCCTTTGATTTGGCGTCGTTAATCCATCTTGTTCGTCTTCGGATGGCTGCAGCATCTGCCCGTAGCATTCCTCCAATAACCTCTTGAGCAAACAAGTCTCCCGCGGGCCATTTATGGGTATTCTCCACTATATGCCCCATGCCACCATCAATGGTAAACCAAACGTGAAAATATGGCGCTTGCTTGGCGATTGAAGTTCGAAATGCTAACCTTCCTTCACCTTGCTGGGCTTTTTTTGCGGTATCAATTACCTTTACATGATCCCCCCATTCTTCATCTGCACTGTGAATTGCCTCAGAAAAAAACCCGGGAGCACTGTCAGTGAGGGTTCGAGGAATTGGTACAGCAATAATAGACGCATGATGCTTGTGAGACCGAGAAACTGCATTTTCGTAAAACAGGACCCCTTTGCCTTGATCATGCCACATTCTTGCCAGGCATTTCATAAAATTGCGAATCTCTTCCCACTCATCATCGTCACATTCTAAGCTATTAATTTTATGGTCCAAGGGCACGATTGCGACCATGCCTTTGGCGATGACTGGTTCAGGAGCCTGACATAAATACGTTCTTGTTGCGATTGAAATCGGAATCATCTTTTCAGTACCAACCGGGTCATTCGCACTCTCACCAGACTCTAAACAAAGAGGACAGTGGTCGATGGCTCGGTGCATGTTTTGAGTGCGAGCGATGGCACTATTTCTTGAGTTTAAGTCTGATTTTGCAACCTGGACTTCTGCGAGCTCCTCTGCCTTTTCATCTTGATAGTCTAAATCGGTATTATCGAACCCAGAGTCTCTACCAATACGTCTTGCGAGCTGCTGTCCTAACAAATCACCGGACCCTCTGGTTTCTAGTTCTTCTCGAAGCATATCCTGGACACTCATATCATTGCCCTCGGTTGCATTGCGTTTACTGGGGAGGAATCGGCGGTCAATTATGGTGGTAACCTGCTCACCACCTTGCTGAGACTGAACTGCTTGATCCCCATATGCAGATCCTGTAGTTTTTGCAACAATTTTATCGTAATCTGATTGGAGCTTCTTAGCCACCTCGACATTTCCTTTCATTTCTGCCTTAATAATGTCACCCTTAAGCTTGTTAAGGATCGATACATCGGGCTGTGTTGATGCAGCGACTTCTGCTACGTCTATAACAGGCCGATGGTCTTCACCATTCTCAGAATCTATTGTCAATGGGCCAGATTCAGCACCAATCACCCATTCGCCATCCGAAGAGTCGGTATAACTGCCCCTAGGTTCATCAGGTGGAGCGACGGGACCAACCGAAGATAGCGAATCCGACTGAACAAGCGGGCTAACCGTACTGTGTGTTTCATTTGCTTTGTGATTGTGTCTGGATTCTCTAGAATGATCAAGTTGAGATCGAGACTGTGTTTCTCCACGACTTGACCGGCTTTTCTCTCGATCGTGCCTCTCTCGATCGTGCCTCGAACTCGAAGAATGTCCCTGATACTTATCAGACAAATGACTCCGATGCTCACCATGACGGTCCTTAGACTTGTCATCATCTCTATGATGCCTATTATCACCACTACGACGATGACGACTATCGTATGACTTATGGTGACGCTCGTATGGTTTGTCATGCCTACTATGCAATTTATTCCTAGATGATCGATGATGCGTTTGATCGTATGATCTATGGTGCGACCGATGATGGGACCTCTCTACATCTCTATCTTCCTGACCATCTCTTCCAACATCAGAACCACGAGATGTACTGGAGCTGATACTGGCAGACATTCTAGCCAACCTGATATGTCTATCTCTCTGCTATCTACACAGCTCTTCATTCGAATGTCATATAGTTAATCTGTTCTTCTCCACTCGGTACTTCTGCCTGAGCCGCTCTCACCCTCTCGCCGAACCCCGAAATGTCGGCGCACGGCGTTAGTCCCCTTTTACCGAGAGCGCATCTAAATGGCAGCGATTGGAGAAACAAAAAAGTCAAACAAGAAGCGCGTGAAAGGGTTAGAACTGGTAAAAGGGAGGCAGAGACGCCGATAAAGGGATTTGAATTAGCTCAGGTAGTCAGATAGCTTAGTAGGGTGTGTCTGTCTAATCTTTTTTGTCGGTTTAATCCACATTTTTTGAAGACAGTTGAACAAAGTTGAGTTTGAAGGCGGTGTTGTGTATTAGTATTGTGATTGATAGTTGCAATATTTAACCAGGACGGAAAGACTTTTGATCATTGTGATAACAAATACTTCTTACTATCAGAGTGGATTCTAAGATCATTGGGCCTTATTGGACTTCAGTGTGGTTAGTATAAAAGTCAGGAACATATCTAAGCAGAGGTTTTTCTTAGGATTTGGAGGGGGAAGCTTTTTTTTTTTTTTGGTTTCTTTTCTATCTTGAGTCTTGTGTTTAGTGACTACTGGTCTAAGGTTTGCTTTGATTCTAGTGCCTAAGATTGATAACAGCCAACAAGCTTTTCTATCAACTACGGACTGAATATCTATTTTCATCTATTTATTGCTACTCTCACTTACGATGCAATGTCAGTAGCTACTCGATTATCTCGAAAACCTGACCGGGAAGATGGCCCTGTCAATGGAGACGCAAGTGGTATTGATGGCACCTCATCATCAGAGCTGAGTGAACTAGATGATGAGATTGATTCAGAAGCTGAAACTGAGCGATTAGACTTGGAGGATGTCTCCGAAGATGCTTCTAGGTCACCAATCGTCAGTTTAAAGCGGAAGCGGCCTGTGTCTCCTGTATCTTCAAACAAACGAAACTTGAAGCCCGATCTGGATGATGAATCAGATCAAGATGATGAGGTTTCTGATCCACCAGAAAGTCCAATGGATAATGGAAACGACCATGATCACGGCAACGGAAGTTCAAAGGTAGATCTGAAAGCTGACACTCAAAATGGTGTTTCCGATAATGTATCCCAGAATAAAAGCAATGAGGATATACAAGAAAATGAGCAGGAACATCCTAGTGAGGATGGGGAAGTTAAATCAGACCCTGATTTGGAGCCTGCATCAAACCCAGGACAAGATCCTGATGGTGACTCAGCTGAAGGAATTGAGGGCGATGAGGTGGAATCAGATGATATTGAGAGCGAATTAAAGAGAAAGAAGACGAGGACGTCCAAGAAGGATACGGCGAATGATCTGTCGGCTGTACACAGTGATAATAACCAAAGTGATGGAGAATCTGACCAATCAGGTAAAAATACTACCAGCAGAAGAAGGACCACGCGACGCAATTCAAATACCAACAGTGGAAAGGAAGAGGGCTACACAAAGTCTCGAAAGAACAATCATCAACCAAAGTCAGAGACAGAGGGAGGTGCTAATGGAAAATCACCGCGTCAAGGCAATGGAATAAGGAACGGCCGGCTAAAGCTCAGTTCACATGGCGAGTCAGAGATGAGCCCATCTGAAGTACCATCTGAGGCACCATCTGACGTTCATTCTGATCGAGAACCCGAACGTTTATCTACCCCCCGCCGTCGAACTCGAGCTCGAGCTAGTGGTGATAATTTGATGGATGACGAAGACCAGTCAATGCTTCGTGTAGGGGACGAAGAAGGTGAAGGTGCTGGAGATGAGGAAGATGAAGAATTGGAAGCTCAAAGACAGGAAGCGATTAAACTGCTAACAGATATTGAAATTGATTTTGCTCAATTACGGGATCGCCTTCATAATGATAAGATGGCGCGATTTGTTGCCGAAATTGAAATGTGTGCAGATGGTACTCATCCAGAGCTTGGTCGGGTCGCTCAACAGGTAGCTCAAATTCGCGACCAGAAAGTAACCACCGCTACCAAATTACGCAATTATCAGCGACAATGCATCGACATTCAAACAAGGGCAACCAGAGATCATTTACATCAGCAATTTCTCAAGGATGCTTCGGACATCAGAGGACAACTACTGCAGGATACTACCAAGCAATGGTATAGTATCAACCGCGAGCGTCGAGCCATGGATTGTATAGTGTCTAACTATACTTTCAAGATTCCAGATCACCTCGAGGATCAGATTCGCGATCGTATCGCTATCAATGAAGAGATATCTACTCTCATGGGAATTTCAAAATACGTTGGTTTTCCTGCTGCTCCAGCGGTCCAAGCACTGGCGGATGATGACATTGAAGATGATTTAGAGGCCATGGGGCTACGGTAGCACCTCGTAGCATTCTAACTATCACTGAAGATTAGATAACTAGTAGCTAATAATGATTCATAATGTGACGAACCCTACTTACAGCATCAATGGTACAAATAGATTCAATTGACTTCCCCAGTTCACTGTTCTTCCATACTGTCCAAATGATAGGCGTCAGCCGTGCCTCCACTGGTCGAGGTGATATATTGTGGAACTCACGACAATATTTAGGTCAACCACAGTATAATAAATATCAACGACAATATTCATCTTAAACTTTACTTAACAATTGTATAGTTATAGATAGTGCTGTATATAAAGAGAGACTTGCATAAGATGGCGGATCTCAAGTTTTGTACAGTGTGTGCATCAAATAACAATAGGTAAGTACTGCGAAGACTACAGGATGGACGGAAATGTTATAAAGCAGAAGTGGGTTGTCGCTAACTACAGATCCATGGTTGCACACATGGTGCTAAAGAATGCTGGGCTCGACGTGTCATCCTATGGTACAGGCTCAGCAGTTCGAATGCCTGGTCCATCAGTAAACAAACCGGTGGTATACCCATTCGGAACTCGATATGATGAGATGTACAAAGAATTGGAGTCTAAGGATCCAGGATTGTATAAGGCCAATGGGGTATTGATGATGCTGGATAGGAACCGACAGATCAAAGACCATCCTGAGAAATGGCAGGACAAAGACGCGACCAAAGTATTTGATGTGGTATTTACATGCGAGGAAAGGTGCTTTGATTCAGTATGTCAAGATTTACTCTCTCGAGGAACGAAACTAAGTCGATTGGTTCATGTGATTAATGTAGAAATCAAAGACAATCATGAAGAGGCAGTTGTTGGTGGAAAGGGGATTTTAGAGTTAGCAGAAATGATCAGTAAAGAGGAGGACGTTGATTCTGATATTATGCAGCTAATCTCTCGATGGCAGCAAAGCCATTCGAATCTTCCAATTCTCTATCAAGCATGCTATTTCTAAGATCTACAAAAATATGGGTGTGTTCAACCTTACAGTTAGCATCCATATACTGGGAAAATGACCGCATCAAAGTCAGGTGTTAGCTTTTCTGGCTCTGTATCTCTGATTGATCACATGTGGGGGATCCAGCCGCTGTCTGGATAGGATTGGAGCGTACTTTGACACGCGCTTTCCTCGTCCATCACCAAGATTGATAAAGTTTCTGGCTTGCTCACGTCCCTTTGTCATGGTAGAGGAACTGCTGTTTTCCACTAGTTGAAGAAACTCCGTGGCAAGGTTATTTCTCATCCAAGCATCATACCATAGATCATATGTTCTGTTTAATACCCGATCCATTGTCTCATCATTACGGAACGAGGCCCATTGAATGTGAGGTGGAAACTCACAATCCCATAACACTAACGGATAATCTGCGGCCATTTCATATACCGGACGTTGAGGATTCTGCTGAATGTCCAAAAGCTGGGTTATGATTGAGGGATGCTCATGGCCCTGACCGACCGACAAAAGTATAGCTATCATTGATCGTACCTGGTGCCATAAGAATGCGGTTCCCTTAAGGTCAAAATAATAAAGATTCTTGATCTTATCATGTGGTTGAATTGAGGATGAGATGATGGTACGCTCAAAATTAGTGATTTGCTTTTGTGCATCGATCTTACAGAAGTTGCGGAAATCATGCTCTCCCAGGAACAGTTTAGCTCCTGCATTCATCTTTACAATGTCTAGTTCATGACCATCAAAGAAGTATCGATAATGCCTTGAGATGCAACTGAATCGAGCATCAAAATCTTCTCCAGGTCGAAGACACAGTTGATATATTCGAATGTCACTGGGAATAAGACTGTTTAAAATATGCAGATAATCTAGTTCTTGGCTGTCACACTCAGGATTGGCCTGGTCTTCTGGGGTTAGGTTTGATCTCACTCTTAGTGAAATGACTTGTCGAAGCGCACTGACCCCCTTGTCAGTTCGACCACACCGGCTGAAATTACATTCTGATGTGTCCAGCGATGGGATGAGCTTGGTTCTGTAGAGTGCATTAATGATTTCGCTTTCAACAGTTGGTATATCGCCTTGTTCGGATTTTGCTTGAACTGCTAATCCGTGGTAATTCCACCCCAAATAAGCGAACCTCAACGCAATTTTCCTAGTAGAATACTTGGAGAAATCCATCTGCTTCTTCTTTTTTTTGCCTGGCTCGTCAGAGGGTTCAAGTGACGGTGATGGTGACTGTGATAGCGAATGTGATGGTATCAGGCTGCCACCATTGTTATGCGCCCTTTCTAGGGTCTCAATCCGCTTAATCAGAGCATCTCGACTCCATCGAGAATAGTCGCTCATCGCTCTGAGAGCGGTTCTCATAAGGTAAAGTGATGGAACTCTTGACCGCGCTGTGGCTATTGGCTATTTTGTTTGAAATCAACCAGGGATTATACTCAGAGGGTGCATATGATTCCACCTTCGGCTGATTCCAAGTACCTCAAGAGTTTCTTTCTTTTACTTCTAACTTGATCTCTACCGATTTCAATCTGAATTTAAAGATTTTCGCGCGGCTGCACACACAGCTTATCTGAGCCAGTTGAGAATCGAAGAATCAAAGAATTCAATGGATGCTCAATGGACATATTGAATGATAGAACCCCAATGGGAGTTTGAGGTTCTGGAAATGATCAATTAAACTTGTATTTCAGCTACTTCCTGCGTAGTTCCTGAAAGATAAAACTCACCAATTGCATATATCTAATAGCTATCTAACACTCACAGTGACGGTCCATACAGCGATTCCTGCCAAATATTGCTTGAACTTTCAATTGCTGACAACTATTTCTACTGCTGACTGATGATTGTAGAATACTGAAGACTACGATTCGATTGATGGCTGCAGAATACTTTGACTGTCGACTACGACTCGTCCGATCTCTGCCCTTTGAATTTCGCCTGCTCGACAATGCGGTCATGCGGCTGGTTATCGGCCCTGATAAGAAAAATTTCCGGGCTTTTTAAGAGAGAAGATGCAGTGGTGGTTTAACTTAGGCCAGTGTTCAGTCCTGATCGTATAAGATGTCACTGAGTTCGCGGTCATGGGACACTGCAGGTCCATTAACCCCATGGTTAAAGGATTCTATAAAGTCGTTCGGGTTTGAGAAGATGACACCAGTCCAGGCATCGGTTATTCCTCTATTTTGTGGCAATAAAGATGTCGTGGTGGAAGCAGTTACTGGGTCAGGGAAGACCCTCGCATTTGTAATTCCAGCAATTGAGCGGGTTTTACGGACTAAAGATGAGCCTATGTCTGGCCAAACTAACGTGGTGATAACTGCACCAACCCGAGAGTTGGCTGAACAGATTTTTGGGGTTTTGAATTCGATTTTGGAATTTGGTAATGACGACGGAGACGAGGACGAAGAGAACACTACGAAAGCTGGTTGCAAGAAGAAGAAAATTAGGTCTCAACTTTTAATTGGAGGGGCTATGACTGCTCATGCAGATCTTAGCAACTTCCTCGTTCGACGACCTCATATTGTGGTTGCGACTCCAGGAAGATTGCTTGAACTTTTACAATCACCAAAAGTCCATACTAATGCGGTGGAAATGGTCATTCTAGATGAAGCAGATAGACTATTGGATCTAGGATTTGATGCCACTGTAAGCAAGATTTTGAGCCTTCTTCCTAAGCAACGACGATCTGGCTTGTTTTCTGCTACAATTACTGATGCAGTTGGAAATCTAGTCAAGGCAGGTTTACGGAATCCAGTTAAGGTAGTAGTATCTGCAGGTTCAGGCAAATCCCAGCAAAGAGTTCCTACTTCGTTAGGAATTAAGTACATGGTTGTCAACTCTAGAGATAAGATTCCCATTTTATTACATGCCCTGCGTGATCGATCAAGAAAGAAGTCAATTGCTTATTTCCCCAGTTGCATCTCAGTCACATACTTTTATTCTCTTCTCTCTGTATTGTTCCAGCAATTCTATCCACAAGACAGCAACTCAGATCTTCCGAAACTGTTTTCATTGCATGGTAAGCTTCCTGCCGGACCACGCCATAAGACGTTAGAAAGGTTCTCGAACTGCGTGGAAAAATGTTTGCTTATCACCACTGATGTTGCTGCCAGAGGCTTGGACATACCCGAGGTGGACTTTGTAGTCCAGTTAGATCCTCCTGCGGATCCTAACATGTTTTTGCATCGTGCAGGTCGTGCAGGTCGTGCGGGACGTGATGGTGAGGGGCTGGTCTTATTAACTCCAGGTAATGAAGAGGGATATGTTGACTTCATGAGTGTGAGGAAAGTCTATCTCCAACAAACTGAGAAACCTGAATCGCTGCACGTTGACGAGATTGAGAACTTCAGTAGAGAGTGGATTTTACAAGACCGCGCCAGGCATGACCTAGCAATCAGATCGTTCTTATCTTATGTTCGATTTTACTCAAAGCACTCGGCTAACTCCATTTTCCGGTCGGATGAATTGGACTTGTTTGAATTAGCCAAATCATACTTCCTCCTAAGAATGCCTAGGATGCCAGAGTTAAAAAGCAGGAATCTAACTGAACAGCAGACATGGCTGGGACCTTCAGTTGACATGAACAACTACAAATACCTGGATCCTCAAAGGGAGCAAGCACGGATTATAGAACTAGGAAAGCAAGACCAACGAAAGGAAGAACATTTAAAGATCAAGCGCACTCACGAAGTTAATAAGGCTTGGTCAGTTAAACTGGAACGTAAGGAGAACGCGGCAGAGCGACGAACGAAGAGGAGAGCGAGACAACTAGCAAAACATTCGAATGAAGACGACGAGAACTCTAGTGGCGAGTCTGATAATGACACTCAGACTGATTGGAAAGATCTAGTTACTGAAAGAAAGAAGCAGAAGACAGGAAATGGAATCGCAGCTTTTGATGATTTGTAATTGTATTGTACATGTAATGAACATATAAATAACACGCACTAGCATTTGATATTCAGTACATCCACTTTAAGTTGATAAAACCTGGCTACAAGCGTAACACAGAAGTCTTACCTGAAATTCCGTCATAAACAACAATCCCATCTAAAGGGACATACTGATGAGTAAGAGTCTTAATAGCTTCCTGGGCAGCTATGCCTCCAAGGAACGATGAAATGTTATGCAACTGCTTTCCTCCAGCACGAGTTCTAATTGTTAGTATCAGGCTAGACAGATTAAACATATACCGACAAGTAAATCACACTTACATCTCCTCTAAGCAATTCAGTGTAGGAGGATAAAGTTCGTCGACCTCAGAGTTAGATACGACTTTTTCAGCATAGCTCACCAGAGATGAGCCATTAGAGGGAGCAGTTCCTACCTCATCCTCATATCTTTTGAACGCTTCTATTCCGACACAAACATGCACCAAGTCATCTTGATCCGTAGTATCTAAAGGTGTTAGTACAATTTCTTGCTTATGACAGAGCCAAATAACTTACAATCAAACTTCAAAGGTGTTCGAGGGTCAGGAGATCTAATAACGGTCAAGAACTTTGCGTTCTTACAGAATACCTCTGCATCTGATTCAGAAATGACATTGTCAGGAAGTCCCAGTTCCTGAAGAATCAGGCGATAAAATCCTTTGAATCGTTCGAAATCGTGTCGTGCCTTAGCCCGGTATACGTTTTGTAATGCAATGTAGCTAGAGGAGTCTGCTTTCATATCTGGGAGTGTTCCTGGTAACGGCAGCAGTCCTTGAGATTGAGGACTATCAAGATAACGCTTTAAAGCTGCTACTAGAATCCAAAACACCTCCAAATTGTCAGAACATGCCACCTTACTCAGACTGGATACCTTTTCATCACCTATCAGGCGTAAGATAGATTCAGCAGGCTTACCAGATTTTTGAGCTAATCTCCATACTGATGCCAATGCTTGCTCGTAATTCTCCGGATCCTCATTGGGTTGGCCGTCAAGAATCATTTTCTTGAACCGTTTCTTTTCATCATACGTCGATGGCTGGGCTCCATCATGCTCTTTACGCCATTGCTTGAGATAGATCAAAAGTAGAACCACGTAGGGGACATGAGCGTGGTCAGCAGCAGAAAGCGAACTAAGATCATACTTGTCAGCAAAAGCTTGGAGTTCTGGCCATGGATTGTCTAATCGAAGTTCCACTAATGAGTCTGGATGTGTTTCTATAACCGAATGCTCTGCCACTGATAATCGAACTGTTCCATAGAATCCCACAGATTCTACCACCAATAGAGGGACGTTTGTGGTATATGGCCCATTGGAATTTGTAGAATTGACAACGTAAAGATGTGAAGCTAACGATTGCGTCTCGGAAAAGTTCAGATCACACGCAATTACCAAGTCATAATCCAGCCAGGGCGAGTTTATAGCATCTTTAGCTTTGGAGATTTGTAACTGGATGAACTCAGCGGGGCTTTGATCCTTAAATAAAACCTTAACGTCAGGATTCAGCTCAGATAAAAACGTTGCCGTCGCTTCAGCCCTCGATTTACCAATCGAATCATCCGTCACGAAAAAATTCGTGGCCACATCTTCTTCATTGACCTTCTCTCCATCTATCACCATCACAGACCCTACGCCAGGTAGAACTAAGTTCTTCATGATCTCGGTGGCCACCGCAGAGGCTCCAACAACACACACCCGAGCATTCTCTAATGCCGACTGACCATTTGCAGCCCATAATCTTAACTGACGGTCATACTTTCTCTCATGAGCTGACTGCATACTTCATACGGTCTCTCGAGAGTTATGGTGTAAGACTGTACTGTTGTAACTACTGTAGTCATGTCCTCACAGTTCTAGCAGGTGACCTTAGTCACGGCTCGGAGTTTTGGGAGGTCCTGATAAACATGTAGTAGTATACTGTAGTACTTATCAGCGACATCAGCAATAGCGACATCAGCAATATCAGCAATATCAGCAATAGTACCAGCAATAGTACCAGCAATAGTACCAGCAATAGTACCAGCAATAGTACCAGCAATATACCATCACTACAGGTTCAACTCACTGAGCAGTTGAACTTTTCGAAGTGGACTCTGAGCAGTTGGACTCACGACAGTTGTACTCAGTTCTACTCAGTTGTACTCACGGCAGTTGGATACAGTCGGTGAGGACTCAAAGAGATTAAACAAGCTGTGTATTATGCTAATATGAACTACGATACCCGAGTCTTCTTATCCTTCTGGATATTTGGCCTTGTCAATAATGTTTTGTATGTGGTAATATTATCTGCTGCTATAGATTTGGTAGGCGCACAAACCCCGAAGGCAATTGTGCTACTGGCTGACGTGCTGCCGTCGTTTATTATCAAGATGGCCTGTCCATTTTTTATTCAGCATATTCCTTATGCTGTTAGAATGGTCTTTCTCATCGCCTTGTCTTCGATAGGCATGTTGACAATTGCGTTTGCTGGTTCTATAAGAATGCGATTGTTTGGGATCATACTGGCTTCTCTATCAGCAGGAATTGGAGAGACTTCTTTCTTGGCTCTAACCCATTATTACGAGACTTGGTCTCTGCCTGGGTTTTCTTCTGGCACTGGCGGTGCAGGATTAGTGGGGTCCTTTGCATTTTTGGTGATGACGACCTGGCTCGGTCTTTCCACTCGTACTGCGTTACTTGTGTTCAGTATTGTTCCCTTCAGTTTTTGGGGTACCTTTGCGTATCTTCTTCCACCAGTAGAGACGCAGTATCAATACTTGTCAAGACAGGATATAGAAGCAGAACAGGAAGAGGTTGAGAGGAATGACAGTGGAACCATAGATGACCTTCGTAGCCAAGAATTGATCGCAGCAAAGGTTCAAGATGTTCACCAATCTATATCGCTGCGATTACTTACATCAGTCAAGGGCACCTCACGTCGTATCAAGCCACTGTTCATACCTTTTATGGCCCCATTAATGCTTGTCTATCTGGCCGAGTATCTAATCAACCAAGGGATTTCACCGACCCTACTATTTCCATTGGAACAGATGCCATTCTCAAGATATCGTGATGCATATGTGACCTACGGAACACTATATCAGTGTAAGTATTATTTTTGGTTTTAGGAGTGTTTCCCTGGCATTCTCATAATCGGGAATACATATATGGGGGGGGGGGGGGGGGGTGATTTGTTCCGGTTTATACTAACTTATTTCCTTTTTTTTTAGTTGGCGTCCTCATCTCGAGATCATCATCTCCCTTCTTTCGAGTACGGAAGATTTATATCCCTTCAATTCTCCAAGCACTGAATACAATGATTTGTATTCTTCAGTCTTTATTCATGGTTATACCAAACATTTACATTTTGTTTGCGCTAATGTTTTACGAAGGATTGCTTGGAGGACTTGCCTATGTTAATACCTATCTCCTAGTTTCAGACACAATTCCACTAGAAGATCGAGAGTTTGCTCTTGGTGCGGTGGGTATGAGCGATTCCGCAGGAGTGGTTCTTTCAGCATTCATTTCACTGTGGCTAGAGAAAAGTTTGTGCAGGTATCAGCAATCAACTGGCCGGCCCTGGTGTGATATGGATTAAGAGATAGCAATTCTAATAATTATATATACTAATCATAACAATAGAATACTACTAACCTCATAGGAATGTACCATTTTCAATTGAATACGTTAGTAAATCGTCCAACTTGATTCAGTTCTTGATTCGCTTGGTCGATAGATCATCTTCTTCATTCTTCCGTTTCTTCTCCTTTTTCTCCTTCTTTTCTTTCTTCTCCTTTTTCTCCTTCTTTTCTTTCTTCTCTTTCTTTTCCTTCTTCTCCTTCTTCTCTTCTCTCTCGCGCTCTTTCTGCTCGGAACTCTTATAAACAGTCTCCTTAGGAGCTACGAAATCCTTCTCTCGTTCTTTCTGCTTCTCAATTTTGGCAGCTTCACGTTTCTCTCGCTTCTCTTCCAAGTTCCTTAGCTCCTTATCTTTTTTGCTCATGAAATACTCTCCAGATTCTATCTGAAGATCCACCTTACTTGGTTGCTGAGCAGGAGGAAAGGGAGTGTAGTTCTTCTTTTCTCGAATCTTGGAGGGAGCTTTACGGTCGACAGTACGTTTCTTGAATTGAGGTAAAAATCGAGACCAATCCTCATTAGCAAGCTCTGGTTTGGCAGCCAATTCTCGTTTAATCATCAGTTCTTTGATATGATAAATGGGATGCACGTTTTTCATACAGTCTTCTACCACTCGACGGATCTCTTTAAGACCTCTGAAAGGACCCATTGATGCGACTGTGTTTCCTTGAACAAGAATATAACACTTGGTAAGTAACTCTAATGCCTTCAGAGTATTGCCATTGGGGCCGACCAATCTCTGACGACGCTTGATAAATCGATCCTTATTGGAAACAAAGCTACCAATCTTGATTACATCGCATGCTACATCGTCCAAAAGAATTTTTACTGCTTGAGGAAAAGGTACAGATCTTGAAAGCAGCTTTATTAAGTCTCGAGCTTTAAGAATCGCTGCGGGATCATAGGACTTTGAAGTGGTTTTGACGGTCATAGACCCCTCTACCAAATTCAATTCACAGCCAATTCCTTTGGCATCTAATGCTCGAGTAACATCGCCCCAAATTTGTTGTAAATATGCCTCCCGATATTTGGGAAATAAGGTGGCGAATGATGATTCTTCAAGAAATGGCTCTCCTGCCTTGAGATCTTCAGGCTTAAATTCTTCTTCCTTCCATTTATCGATATCTTCTGTATCCCAGGGTTTCTCTTTATTATGAGTGCTAGGCATGGTGACAAAGCTCTTATTGAATGTAACTGAACACAACAAATAGCTTCCTGTTAGCCGAATTAGACGCTCAGATGTAACAATTATTTCCTTTTGTATTCCGATTTCTTTTCTACACAACCGAAGCTTTTTTATCTTTAATTTTTTTTTTATTTTCCAGCGCGCGGCTTGCTTATCTCCAAATTTTTTTTTGAAAAGGATCACATGATTAAAAGATCGAAAATAATAATAACTTCAATCTGACTAGTTTAAACAAATGATGAGATGATTGATATGAGGACTAAGCTTTGAGGATAAAGCGACAGCCAATAAGATAAATATTAGTATACAGGGGAGTTAATACACAGGTACGAAGTGTAGCGATGTCGCAGAAGAAAAAAGTGGTAGGTGGTACAAAGTTGCAACGGGCAAGTTTGGTTCACAAAAGTTCGAAACAAAAAGCTACTCAGAGACGAGTGAAAGTGAAGAATGAGACGCTTCGATCCAAGCTTGACCAGTCTGTGCAAAGCCTTTTTGGTGAGAATCGGGATCAACAGGAAGAGCTGAATTATCAAACTCCTCAATTGAAGAAGAGCCTTAAGAGCTGGAATGAAAACTTTACCTCAGCTCGCAGACAGGAAGCACAAGAGCCAACGGACAAATCCGACTCATCGAAGCCCAAAAGCTCCAAAAGTTCTGAAGGCAATAAGAGCGTTGATAGCGAACTTTTGAAGCAACTGCAATCCATCTAACGATGTGATTGATAAAGCATGATGACGACAAACACGGACATGACACGGACATGACATAGCTTGTTGCTCAAACACGGATATGAAATAGCTTGTTGCTCAAACGCTGGTGTCATCTGGCTTGTTGCTTAAAACACTGGCGTCAGATGGCTCGTTGCTCAAACACAGACATCACATAGCTTGCTGCTCCAGGTCCTGTCCAACTGAACTGCTTCGATTGAGAACAAACCCTCTGCGATCTTTACCAGTTCGGGGCATTGTGACCCAGCTACTCTTGAGAGTCTTGACCAAATTATTTATCTTCTTTTGGTTCTCGTCTCCCGACTGCACCGCTGCAAGAATGTTGGTGCACTGAAGAATTCTTGCAGCGGTGCTGGAAATACTGGTCTCTCCACCGTCATCAAAGCTGATATTCAGTCCACCAGTGATTCGGTCAATGATTGGAATGATAACATGATCTCGGAATGCCATGAGAATGAACTGCCTCGTTGAAAGCAATCGATCTGACTGCCAGAATTCCGCTGCCTCATCGGACGACATAATCTGACCTGTGCCCAGAAACTCCAACTGGAGTGGTAGAAAAACCGCTTCCAAATACGGAAGTACTTGAGTGAAGAAGGTTATCCATACACTAGCCACAGCTGATACCAGACGGGAGTCTGGTGTTTGTGCTAAAGTTTTCTGATCGACGATATTGAGCATACCCACCTTTAGAATAGCTTGAAACTCAGATAGAATGTCTCTTGCTTTGCCTCCTTGATGAATCAATAGATCCACATGTACTACAACCAGATTATTTAAATCTTCTACAGGCACTCGTAAGCCATCACCATTAAACAGAGGAATGATTTTGGAGCATAGAAGTGCCCATGAATCCTCTGATAGCTGGTCGCGATCCTCTTTATTTCCAAAGTTCTTCATTTCCAGCGCTGACAGAGCAGATGAAGAAGGGTGGAATGAATAAATGGATCCCTGGTCTGAAATAAGCTTAGAATTGGAGGAACTAGACGAAAGAACGGTTCCCGCTAGCGCTTCTTTTCGTCCACGAAATCCTGGCAAATGATGCTTATGCTGCTTTTTTTGAGAACCCGATCCTGAAGACGCAATGCCATTATCAAGTATCGAAATATCATCTCGTCCTGACCCTCCCGATGAGCCAGAGGCACCAGCAGCGACACCAATGGATGAGATTCTTTCTAATTCTTTGGAAGAACGAGCAAGGGGAGATCTCTCAGAAATAGAAGGTCGTTGAGGAGGTATTTGTTTGGTCTGAATTGTCAAGTCGACACCCTTTCTTTTCGACATAGAAGGCGAGGCAGAAGCATGAATTGCTGCCGATGCTGACACAGAACTGTTATTAACACTGCTAGAGCTGTTCGAGCTACTTCCTCCGCCAGACGATGACAAGGTATTTGGTGAAGTGGATTGTCCATTGAAGGTGGATGATGATGAAGGATGATGAGGTTTGGTTGCCTGTCGAGCAAATAGCTTGGCTTTGGTTAGTGCACTTTCCTTCGGCTTGGATGCAAATGCTGCTGCCGACACTGCTGCGTTTGAGAGCCGCCCTGATAAGTTGGAAGATGATGAATGATGAGGAATATGGAAGATAGAATTGGCAGAACCCTGAGAATTACCAGTGTCTCTACGATCCCTAGCACTGGCAATGTGGACATTGTTCACACCACCATATGAAAACGCGGCTCCTGGACTGGAAGTAGTGTGACTGGTGAAATGACTGCTACCATTGTTTCCTGGAGTACCTGGTGGCCCAGATGAATGCGAACTACCAGTACCAGTAGAGAAACTGCCTGGAAGTGTGCCAAAGGACGATTTGCTGTTCAGATGCGGACTCGAATTCACACTTACTGTGCCACCAGAAGACGTGCTGCCAGTGCGTTCATTTCTTACTGCAGCGACCGCGGCTGCTTCACTGACCGAAGGATGTGAACTTGGTTGATTCGTAGTGGAATTGTTATCACCAGAATTACTACCTTCATCACCAGATGATAAAACGAATGGAGCGGTTGGCCGGGAGAGTGATGAGGCGTTTGTGGAGCTCTTTGATTGAGTAACCCCGGCAGCCAACGATCCAAATGCAACACCACTTGTAGGCGAAGGTAGTAACTGACTCGAAGCTGAAGAAGACGAAGAGTTTGTTCGTGCGTGAGAATAAGCTCGGGCTCTACTATGCGGCATGGCTACTGATTCATCCTCAGGAATTGAAGATATCCCCATATTAACCAGATCCAACTGTTACTAACAGCAGTAGTCTTTCTAGCCTCAAATTGATACCTGCAACTGTAGCCTTCTTAGCTTCAAACTGTTATCAAAGCTGTAGTATTCCGTAGACTCAATATGGTACCAACAACTGTTCAGCTTTCTTATCTTGATTGTCGCGATTGAGTTCAACCTTATCTTATCATGGAGGCAGTCAGTCTCACACTGCTGAGAACCACCTAAAAGCGATCTAAACCGGTAAAAACAAGCTCAAAACTCCAGCAAAAAAACTTTAAATTCCTTGACACCAACTTAAAATTCAACTACTCTCACTGTTGTAAACTAACACTCTCTTGACAGCGGCAAAAAGCTCCTGGTTATCGGAACAACAATGTGTTTGGTCGTGATTCTCAATGAATCGGTTGAACTCGGTTGAGATCGAGTGAACCAGCCGTGCGTCCATCCACCGCTTCGTAACCGCGACGATAATTATATGGAACGACGACATTCATTTATAGTGAAGCGAACAGCGTGTTGAGCCTGGATGACCACAAGTTTCAATAGCGTCATTTGAGAATGTTTGCAGGGAGATGGATTTCAATTACTCTGGTAGCAATTCTCCAATTGATTGGCTATGGACTTTTTGCTAGAGGGTTCTTCCCCAAGAAGCTGGTACTGCCGGGCCATAATGACATTGCAGCACCAGTAGACCCAAAGTTTGACCGGCTTATATTCATGGTAGTTGATGCATTGAGAACAGATTTCATGTTTTCGAACGAATCTGAAATGTCGTTTGTTCATAGCATGATCAATACTGGCAATGGAATACCATTCACCGCTCATTCGACCCCTCCCACTGTTACCTTGCCACGACTGAAGGGATTAACCACTGGATCGACTCCGAACTTTCTAGATGCAATTCTCAACATTGCTGAAAAGGATTCGTCTTCGACTCTGGCAGGCCAGGATTCTTGGATTTGGCAATTGCGTTCTCAAGGCAAACGAATTCATATGTTTGGTGATGATACTTGGATCAAACTGTTTCCTGACATGTTTGATCACAGTGATGGTACCTCGAGTTTCTTTGTATCAGACTATACCGAGGTTGATAATAATGTCACACGACACTTAGATAATGAGCTTGGACAAGATGGTACAGTTTCTGAGTGGGATACTATGATTCTTCATTACTTGGGTTTAGACCACATTGGCCACAAAGGTGGTCCCTCTTCCCCATTCATGGGCGCAAAGCAACAAGAGATGGATTCAATTGTTCGTAGACTTTATGAACAAGCGGTTGATACGGCCTCTTCTTTATCGGAGCGTACTCTGTTAATCGTGTGTGGTGACCATGGAATGAACGAAGTTGGCAATCATGGAGGTTCCTCAGCCGGAGAGACTTCAGCAGCGATGGTCTTGTTGTCTCCTCAATTCCAAAATCTCAACCCACCTGAACAGGGTTTTACTAGTCCTTTATCATCACCGGAAGAAGAGTTCAATTACTATACCAGAATCAGCCAGTCAGACCTGGTTCCCACTCTTTCAGCTCTGTTGGGGTTCCCAATTCCACTCAACAGTTTAGGCATTATTCGACCCGAAATACTGAAAATGTGGAATCAAAAGGATAGACTGAAGTTGTTAAAAACGAACGTGGATCAGATGGCTTATATTCTTCAGAGCTCTTATGCCGAGTTTTCTAGTGATCGAGCAAACTGTGGGATGACTGATGACGACAAGCCTGAAGAACTGACCGCATTTCAGTCTCTTTACTGTATGTATCAAGAACTTGATACTAATTCTGAGAGTGCAGATTACTACCGATTTCTTGAAAGAGCACAAGAAGTTTTATCCCGTGCTTCTAGCAATTACAATCTTCCAGATATGACCACGGCAGTCATTATCCTCGTTGGAGCTTCTGCTCTTTCTCTTACTGCATTTCTTTCCATAAAGTCTTCTTCCAAGACACTCAAGTCGGTTCCAGTTATCATCTCTTTGACCTATGCTGGCTACGTGTTTGGAAGCAGTCTAGTAGAGGAAGAACACCATTTCTGGTATTGGGGAATCACTGGTTGGGTCGCGTGGTGCTATATTATAGAGAGCAGAAAGCGATTTAAAAATGGTGCAGACTGGGTTATCTGCCTAGCCATCATTCGAATAATTCGTGGCTGGAACCAAACAGGCCAGAAATATGCTGGCGGGCCAGATATCGCCAAGGCTCTTGAAATGGAGTCTGCTTCTAACATTACGTGGTTCCTAATTGTATTATACTATGGATCGTTGCTTGAGAGGCTTTGGAAGGGTCCTTTTGCCAATCTTCCATCTTCAATGGTAGCTTTTGTGGTTTCATTCACCACCGTGGCATCGTCTTTGGTATTCAAAATAGACATGGCTTACTATGCGGGTGAGAACTTGCCTAACTTTCTTACCAGATTTATCACCGACCATTCTGATGAGACCCAATTGGTTTCGTTTGCACGATTAAGCTTCCTAACTGTCTTTCTAGGTATTCTGTATGAACTGTCAAAGGTACTTCTCGCTTGGTCCATAAATGATGCCCCTGAGTCCATCTCATTATCAGCACTTCAGCAACGACCATTGACCAATCTTTCTTACCTGATTGAAGCATTTCTAGCGACCCAGACTAGAACTCGAAACATACCGATCTTAATCTTTTTCAATCTTATGAGAACTTATTTGCGTCGAACTTCAAAGGACGTTACCGGGGCATCTGTTTTCATTTTGATGTTACAGCATGTGTCATTCTTTGCATTAGGGAACTCGAATTCGCTGGCGTCGGTTGACCTTTCCAATGCCTATAATGGAGTTAGGTCCTATAATGTTCTGTATGTTGGCGTATTGACATTTTTGAGCAATTGGGTTGGCCCCATCTATTGGTCATTTGCTGGGTTATCCATTCTACTCGAATCCCAAACGTTTCGTAGTAGAGCAGTCAGAAATGAAAATCGAGAGGACGTGATTAGCCATCGGATTATGGTGACTCAAGTCTTCTTTTCTCTGGGATCAGCCGGGGTAATGGGTGCATGCCTGGCCTTACGAGACCATCTGTTTATCTGGACTGTATTTTCTCCAAAGTTGCTTTATGCTGCGAGCTGGGTGATGTTTCAACATTTGACAATTGATATCTTGCTGTCAATAGTGCTAGCCGCAATCTTACGTTACTAATGTTTTGAAGATTTGGATTCTACTTCTTTCAATCTTCACTGATGCAGTTAATCTAATGTACATTACAATCATCATTATAGAATTCCAGTGATATCACGTTATTTATTCCTCGTAGTTTAGGAACTACTGGACGCCTCTTTCTTCTTGTATTCAATGAATCGAGTAAGATTAATTCCCACTTCTTCTCCAACTTCTCGTAATTGTGGGTTCTTATGTTTATCAACTTTCCTGATAGCTTGGCGAACAGACGTAACTGATTGTGATAAGATGTTGAGTAGTCCTCCTGTCACAAACAGAGGCTCGTCATAATCAAAAGCCTGATCTCCATAGAGATCATAAATGGAGTTTAAACTTTCAAAAAGTGCCTGAGGTGGCACAGCCTGTGCATTGGAAACAAAGTTAAACAAGAACTCGGTAACTTTGGCAGTAATGTCCAACTGTCCCTGAACAGATCCAATGACCCCTAGTAGACCAATTGTCCTGGTAATTAGTTCGGTACTCAATCCATCGTCAACCTGTGGTTCGGGATGAGACTGTTTGATATTTGTTGCCTGTTGAATCAAAGCATCCACCTGAGTCAAATCAATGGGGACCTGCCCGCCATAAGCCTTAGCAATAGACCACAGAGTACCGATTGATCCATTTGCAGTCTCTACGTCATGAGACTGAACTGATGTAAATGGAAGCAAGTTCGTCCAGATATCTTCGGCAGTCTTTTTCCATAAATGCGATGATTCAATTGTGATCACAGAAGAGATAGCCCAGCAAGCATTGTTCAGAGCTGCCAATGCTCTAGAGACAACTATCTCTTGGGGAATGTAGTTGATGACCAGGGGAATGACATTATTGAGTAGTTCCTCGACAATGGTTGGGATTTTGGAGTCAGAATCATTCTTCTGTGGGGTTGGGTCTGTCTCTTCACTATCTAGATCGAAATCTTTTTCATCCATAATATTGATTTCATCAGCAGACTCTGGTGTTTTTTCCAGCTGGATATCAGCTGATGCAGTCTCAGCAATAGCAGTGAATAGTTCAAATGCAACCTGAACGCTGTTCACTACCCGTCTGGCCTGAGAAAATTGAACAGTGAGCTGTTTAACATCTACTGGCTCATCATTATGGACAGTTCCACCTGAAGCAAGCACTGAGTTTGCCGAATCAAAGTCAACAGACCGTACTACCGAAACAAGCTGGGAAAGAATCTGAGCCAGGAAGGTTGAGTCACGATCATCTCCATCCTCTCCAGAAGATTCAACGTATGAGTTATACTTGAGACCAAGGATATATACCTTAACCAAAGACGACACAGCAGGTTCATCAGAGTCAAGAATATCATTGAACTGATAATTGGCAAGTTGGGTAATGAATTGACCATTATCTTGGGAAAAGAAGTATAGGGCTTGAGCGATTGATTCAAATAATGGAGCCCCTTGATCTCCAGCAGATTTTGCAACTGGAATGGTGGATAGAAGAAATTGACTAAATTGAGGTAGCAGTTTCTCAACAGAGTCAAAAATCGCTTCATCAACCATTGCTAGTGCGGTTATCAATCCACACACATTCTCAAACAAGCTCAACAAAACTGAACCTTCAGAACCCAATTCTGTGAACGCATTGTCTGACGAAGACAACGATGATAATCTTGTGGTCCAATCATTCACCACCGTCTTTAGTGGTGTTAGTATATCCTGTCGATATAAATAAACCGCAATGTGATATCCCTCCTCAATCGTCAAGTTCATTAACAATCCAATTGCTTCAGCCACAACCTCAGTATTAGAATCGGTGACACTCTGCTTCAATATTGTGGGCACAAGCTTCTCCTTGAGAAACAATTGACGGATTTTTTCGTTTTCAACTAGTGAGTTGATAGCTGCAATAGACATTGATCTATCTTCCGGCTGAGATGAGCTCAACTTTTGGATCAAAGTTGGTACAGTGGATCTTGCGGTTTCGTCGAGTTCAATCCCGTTAGAAGTATTAGCATTGGCCAAAGTCCTCCTCAATGGATGAGGGAACTTTCTAGCCTCTTGGTTCTTGGACTTTTTCTTAGCTTTCCCCATTCCAAAGCTCTTGATAACAGTAGAATGTTTATGAAGATTGCAAAATACTTATAATAATCATAAATGCTGCAAATATTGATTTCCACCACCGTGCGGCGATCGTGAAAAATTCACCACCACCACCTTCAGTTTTCTATCCGAAGATAATAATTAAGAAAAGCCAAAGCCAGCCAAACATCAAAATGAGCTTACGTCTTTTACGTCCAGTTAAATTCAATCCTTCGAGAATATTAACGGCATTCTGCCGAACATATGCGACTCCAGCATCTGGCAAAAAGATTGAGTCAGTCGCTCCTGCTGGGACTGTGTTTGACAGTCTGAAGATTCTTAAGAAAGGAGAACCAGTAGTGGCGCTAGCAGAAGAGGAATATCCAGCTTGGCTATGGGAGATTCTAGATGAGGAGGCGCAAAAGAAGAAGCTTGAAGCAGACCCAGAACTGATGGCCAAGAGTACACGACGAGAGATCTCGAAGAAGGAGATTAAGAATTCCAACTTTCTGAAATCTATGAACTAATGCATCTAATCGATGGTTTACGCTGTATATATTTATGACCAGGCATGTAAATAATGGAACTGTGAGTGACAGATAAGGGGAGAGGGAGGGAAACTGATGGAGTGGAAACAAACAGTACAGTTGTTCGTTCACTGTCGTGCAGTAGTACCGCTGTAGTGTATCGTACTGTTGTATCGTACTGTGGTATCGTAGTAGTATCGTACTGTTGTATCATACTGTTGTATCATAGTAGTATCGTACCAAGAACCATCAAATGCGACAAAGTAACACCGACTACCGCACTATTGCCGTTATATAGTCTTTATATCATTCAGTTTGAGTTGTGGACTCCTTAGGTTTGCGTTCTGTTGGCTCTAATTGATCATTCAATTTCACAGCTTGTGCTTGCCGTTCTGCTGCTTGATCAGCAAACATTGGATTGAAAAACAGATAACCTTAAAGTTAGATACAATCGAATACAAGCATAGTTATAATCCTTACCAGACATGACACCAAATGCTATTGCAGCCAAGGGCGAAGCCAGTCTTCTCATTGTTAGACTTTAGATGAGATCGTAAGATGACTCCTATCAGAATACTTCGAGGAAATTAAAGTAGGTAGCTATCAGGGGGGAGTTGTGATTCAAGAGGTGGAGAGAGATGGAATTGGAGACAATTACCAGGAGAGAGGTTGAATTAGAGAGGTAATTACCAGGAGATGGTCCTGGGAAAGGTGTAAACTTACTAGGAAGTGGGCACACACAAAGGTGAACAATTGCCGGTAAATGAGCTTGGAAAAGAAGAGCCGCTGCCAGTGAATGAGCATGGGAAAGCTGGACAATTACCAGGAAATGAGCATGATGAAAATGAACTTGTTCCTTGCGACTACCCCCGCCCTTGGGTCAAATCATGACCTAATTGCTGTAGGGTTACAGGGGATTGTTGACCTGGCTTGAAGATTAGCTGGGGTTTGCGTTGACTAAGGTCAAGAATTGTACGAGCAAATTCAGTATTGACCCAAGCAAACCAGGGCCTTGTATATGAATCTGAATTGAGCTCGCTGACTGATACAGATTCATGCATCAATCCTAGCCCGTTTGTCGAATTTCCAAGCAATGCCAGTGCCTGTAGAATTTCAGCATCATCTTCAGTAGTTCGGATCCGAATGATTTGCGACATTGGCCAAGCATGAACCATATCCACATGAGGGCTACCAATTCCTGCAAAGTATTTCCCAGTCAAGTAGTATGGATTACCACGATTTGAGAGCACCATTTTCCGAGTATTCAGATAGGTTGGGTCTGATCGATTGACAAACCCAAAATCTGCCATCGACAACAAGGAAGGTACATTCGCATCATCCATCAAATTCCTTGAACCATAGCCGTCAACTTCAAATGCATATACCTGCCCATACCGTTCGTGCTGGACAATGCCATAGCTCCACACTGCCTGGGTGATTTGTTGGCTCAATGACACACACTCGTTTGCCAAGTCTAAATAGTTTGCAATACGGAGCCAATTGGCTGCTCGTGCAAGGTCCACTGCTAACTGGCTATTGCCAGGAATGAACAATTGATACAGAGTGGCATCATCAGACGGACGAAATGCTGATCGTACTAATCCAGTGCCGTTGTTAACTGGATTTCCATGGCCTCCTAATGGCTGAGTATCAGAAGCAGACCAGGTTTCTGATTTGAACCAGTATTTTGGATCCCTCAGCGTTCCATTATTATGAAACGTCGACATTTGCTGGTTCTTAATCGTTACTAACACCGCATTAACTGCGGCAATCAACTTGCCATCGATAAAGCTTGTCTCTTTATTGGATTCATAGTAATCAGATGCTAACCCCAAGAAGGAAGACAGTGAGTCCATTTCGTACTTACACTCCCATATCTTTGAATGATCTATTGGAGGATATACTTGGACATTCTGGCCATTGGATCCTCCAGCAATACCGGACTCAGGGGGAGGTTGGAAAGCATTGCAGTATGGGTTAGAAGCTACGAATTCAGCCTGAGTATGGATTGCTCCGAGAATGAGGGTCCGAATGTTGGGATCATACTGGGCCAAGTTCTGGTAAAGGTAAAGCTGTGACCGAGAATCTCGGATCCATTCTGCTTCGATATCTCCGGTGATAATAAATGATCTAGGAGCATTATCCGTTACTGAGCTATTGACATGCCATCTGATAGTAGTATCTAAAGTATTTGGGAAGCAGTTTTCAAACAATCTAGCGATATCAGGATCTGCTATTTTTTGATTGAAGATTTCAATTACTCCTTCCACCAAAGGAGAACTGAAAGTACGACAGTTTGGAGGTGGTCTTTGAAAGGGTAGTCTTAATGTGCCCACTGACAAGGGTTCATGGATCGCTTTGGCGTAAATATTATAGGGAAGACATGTAGTCGGAATGAGTTTGTTGAAGCCACCAGTAGGGGAGTTAGGGGGGCCAGGGGGGCCAGGGGGAGGCGGAATATGAGGAATAGATGGCTGTGAGAAGTCAGATATACCTCGTTTACTCGATGTGATCGTTTTGAACTGTACTGATCCTGACATCCATTGTTTGGTAGTTATCTTAGAGAAACTGCTTGGTCTGAGAAGTAACGCAATCGTTCCTGCGCAAAACAATCCTATGATGGAAACAAAAAACAGCAGTACATTTTGTTTGATTGAAGCTACCATTGTTACAAGTAGACAAGAACACTGCGGGCGTTCGATTCCCAAGTGAGACGTAGTGACGATTACCGTGCGAGCAGATTTCGATATTTTGTTTCGTATAGTGTAAGCCTCCTTGTGTTCTGAGCCGATAGCAACAATGATAGCAACAATTTGAACTCAATTTGTCTCTAAAATAAAGTCATTATGACAGTCTGTACTGTCCAACTTCATTGCTTGTCTCCTTATGCCCCAATTTTAATGCTTACCATTGCCTGGCCTGGAATTAACTCTGTGTGCTCCTGGATGTGGACAAAAGCTAGAACCCAAATCCAAGCTAACGTAGTTGAGCATAATTTAGTTTATATACAAATTATACCACATACCAACGGACATATACTATACTCTGGACTAGTGTACTATCTAACTGCATTAATTTCAACTAACTGCATTAACTTCATTAACTGCCACTAACTGCATCAACTCTCATTGACTGTCATCTGTATCTTGTGCAATTCATCGCTCGATAAGAGAACCGCCACTAGTCATCTCATCGTCGGCATAGCCGTACCTTCTTACTGCCTGGGATCAGTATAAATATTTTACTGCACAAAACTTTCTTTCATCCTGAACACCACAAATGGTAAGTTAATTGGTGGATAGCTTGTAATGATGATCAACCAGATAGGGACAACTGATATTTAAATGAAGTTATAATTTGGAAACGATAGTAGAAAAAAACCTGAACAAGCGATAATGATTTGAAAAGAAATAAACTAACAAGAATGTAGGAAACAGCTTGGGCAGTAATCGTTGCAACTTGTGTTACTGTGGAGAAATATCATCCTTGAAGTCTCAAATTAGAGATAGTCAGTAATTATACAGGAAATAGTGTATATATAGCATACTAGACATCAATTCAGCATACTAGACGTCGATACAGGCTCAATTCATCATCTAAACTCCTCACCCTCCTGCCCTGTTCTCGCCAGCATTCTAACCAGAGTGCGCGCGGCTGACCATACAAATGAAATGTTACAACTCCACCAACACAAAGAAACCCAACCAGGCTCAATCAGCACAATGCTCGAAGATGTTGCAATAGTGGGAGCTAAGGCTCAAATATCTACATCTTCTGGAGAAGAGATTGTTAGTACGACTTCAAATTCGGACGAGGTGACTGCGTTGTCCCAGCTTGCAGGAGCATTTGTAGAATCAGATACATTAGCGTATTCGTTGAAGCTTGGTTCAATTCGAAGGGTTATTTCTGAAGGCGCGGATGGAAAGTTCACTGTACAGGCCAAGATAGATGGGAAAAGTGAGCAGGATAAGTTTTTGACTACTATTGTAGCCGAAAGTCTAGACGGGGCGCTGGTCAGTGAAGGTATTGTCAAGCAGGCTGCTTCAACATTAGGGTCCGATTCTTAAGAATACTAGTGGGGTTATGGAAATATTCAAAGTTACGTATACATACGGGCCCAGGTTTAGGCCCAGGTTTAGGCCCAGGTTTAGGCCCAAGTTCAGGCTCAGGTTCAGGCCCAGGTTTGGGCCCAATCCCAGGCTCTGGACTTAAAAGTGGGCACTGCGTTCTAAAGCAGGACTTCAAGACAAACACCAGGGCAGACACTCTAGAGCAGGCTAGCCAGACATCAGACAACAGACCTTCTGGAAGTATGAATAGACACCAGATCAGACAAACAATTATCGCAATGCATGTAATACTTCACATTAATGATTTTAGATCAATGAATTCAGATCAGCAACTATCATATTGTTTTATCTTTCAAAGAATAACTCATTATGCTGGTGAATCAATCCAATGGCCCTATTTGTTTCGTTCATATTGATTTCAGTCCCCCAATCTGAAGATTGTAACATTCTCACAGCCAAATCGTCTTGGACTCGACCAATAACCTCATAGAATCGTCCCAACTCAAACCCAGCCGACTGTAGTTAGTATAGTTTCTTATATGACATCTAAATTCTTTCACTTACACTCATTAGTTCCACCTGGACATCGCCACCAGATTCCAATACCGCGTGCTCGCCGTGTAATGATTTGACCTTTCCAACTAGTCGAACGGTTGCTCCACGAAACTTGTCAAGAAACAGAGCGTTGACTCTAGGGGTATCATTAAAACTCGCTGACATTTTAAATGCTTACTGCTTGCGTCGACCCCGTATCGAAATAACTCTCTAATTATATTACAGTGTTTCTGTTCAATCTAACAAATCGCGTGTCTTGCGCGTTAGTATTCATTCCCGAACGGCGCCTTAATTTCTTATTAGAGGAGAGTCTGCGGCTGAAGCAGTGTGTGCTTAATGATCTCCTACTGTTACTTAGACACTACTCAGCACTTGATCCTTAGAAGTGTAGTACGTACTAATGCTTAATAACTTCTTGCCTCGCTTTCGTTTGCTCAGCTCCAGTTTTTGTGAGTTTTCGGCTTGAGCTTTAGTTTCGGTTTCCCGCGTGTTTAGCTCTGCTTGAAGTCTCTCAATCTCAGTTTTTACTTTGGACATGAGAGTTTGGTCCTCAATTGTGCTTACTTCTGTCATTTGATCGTGTAGGATTTATATATCTGTCTACTGTATAATAAAACAAACTAACCAGTAATCTGACTCGAAACTTCAGTTATTTACCCTGATCATACCATACTATTTCGGCGTCATAAAGATACGATACGAATAAGCGTTGTGCTTAAAGCAACCAGCATGGCATGCTTTGATAATATAACAATGATCGCTTCCGCTACCGCAATTATGATGTGGCCAGCCACAGAAAACTATGTCGGTACTACACGATCTGTTTTCAATGTAAACTGATTTCCAGTAGCTGTTCATAAAAGGATTAATACAGTCATTGTAATCATATTCAGTGTATGTATCATGAGATGTGCCACTACAAATCTTATTTTCATATCCATGTACAAGAGCAGTCACTTCAAGATCGATATTTGTACTATTTGTTGATGTTTTTTCCACACTTGGAGTTGTGTCTATATCTTCAGTGCGTTTATCAGTGTCAGATGTAATCGGTTCAAGTGCATTGCCTACAGGCCCATCGTAATCACTCACTGAATCATCCGAATCAATTTCGAATCCATCGCTACCAGCTACAATAATATTGTACCGATTAGAATTTTTCACCCAGCATTCGTACAATTTAGAGTCATCGCTTGTCAACATAAGATAATTTCTATTATTTGGAAAAATCATAACCTTGTCATCTTCGAGGATCGTGTAGTTGTATAATGTTGCGTCATTGCCTAAACATTCTAATAGATTTGTCATGTTGCTGTCGACTAACCGCATGCAGTTGACAGAGATTGAGAATGATGCAATCAATAAATATTGAAGCAGGAAATTTCGCATCATGTTTGCTAAATTGATGGTTTCCTATTATTATGTCAACCTTCCTCAGATAAAACCGGTTCTTGCGCTATACCCAAGTATGATAAGATGCCAAAGGAACTAGAGTTCTGGAGGTTCAGAGAATAATTAGATTGTGACTCTCAATCTGTTGGCTTGCTAGAGTAGGGTCTGCAGCTGGAGTAAAGTCTGCAGCTGGAGTAAAGTCTGCAGCTGAAGTAGTGTGTGCTTAGTTATATCTTACTGTAACTTGAACTCTACTTTAGAGTGTTCCTTAGCACTTAATCCCTAGAAATTCACGACATAGTAATGCTTAATATACCGTAACTTGTTCTTAGAAGTATTCTCAAACAAACAAAGTTAGGCTGTTCTCCGGTCTCCTTTTATCTTTTTTATCAGTCATGCATTAGCGCCGCAATTTTATTACGTTTCATGTTAAGAAGAAGATAAAAGGAGAACGGAGAACTAACAATTCTATTTCCTTGAAGATACTTATAAGAACAAGCCTACAGTATATTGAACATTAGTATGTAGCAACTTCTAGGGATTAAGTGCTTAGGAATACATTACAGTAGAGTTTAAGTAATAGTAAGGCATTAACTTAACACACACTGCTTCAGCCACAGAATTTATTCTAGTAAGCCAACATAATTGAACAGTAGGTCACATGATCCAAATACCAAATAGTCACATGATGGGTCGGTGAAGGATAATAAATTTCAAACTGGCCGTAATGACTCTTTTCGACCATCTCAAAACTAAAATATAAAGCTCAGAAGAAAGCATCAGCTGTTGACCAGGTGGTGTGGTGTCTATTTTAGTCTGAAAGATCGAGATACGTTGTTCTGGGTATCGTCGCAGCAATGACGGTGGTGATTATTGACAATTACGATTCGTTTACCTGGAACTTGTACGAGTATATTAGCATTGAAGGACCCAACGTACAAGTGTTTCGGAATGATAAGGTGACGTTGGAACAGCTAGATGAGCTGAATCCATCACACATTGTGATTTCTCCTGGGCCTGGACATCCAACTACTGACTCGGGCATTTCTCTCGATGTAGTGGCTCATTTTGCCGGAAAAGTCCCTTTGCTTGGGGTATGTATGGGAGAACAATGTATCTTCTCAGCTTTTGGAGGAGAAGTATCTTATGCCGGAGAAATCGTTCACGGAAAGACTTCAACAGTAACCCATGATGGTAAAGGAGTGTTTCAAGGATTGCCTCAAGGCATTGCAGTGTCACGATATCATTCACTAGCTGGAACCCGAGGATCAGTTCCTGACTCACTAGAAATCACTTCCAGGTCATCAAACGGTATCATTATGGGAGTACGACACAAGAAATATACAGTCGAGGGGGTACAATTCCACCCTGAATCTATTTTAACTGAAGATGGTCACGAAATTATTAGAAACTTTTTATCATGTAACGGAGGTACCTGGGAAGAGCGCGAGGCCAGTGCAGTTACGAATCAGACCAACACCAATTCTTCATCTACCAACGAAGTGTCAAGTGAATCGATTCTGGAACGGATCTATGCTCAACGACAGATCGACATTGAAATCGTTCAAAAGGTTCCTGGCCGTAGCCGAAAAGATCTAGAAATTAACCTGTCACTTGGCATTGCGCCGAAGCAGATTTCTTTCCCCGATAGACTACGTCGAGGAAATACTACCATGAGCTTGATTGCCGAAATCAAGCGTGCATCTCCTTCAAAGGGACCTATTGGCATGGATATTCATGCTGCTTCTCAGGCTAGGATTTATGCCGAGGGTGGTGCTGTAGGAATCTCGGTTCTGACTGAACCTCATTGGTTTAAGGGATCAATTGAAGACCTGCGTGTGGCTAGATTAGCAGTAGATTCAATGACTGACCGTCCAGCTATTCTACTCAAAGATTTTGTTTTCGATGAATATCAGATTCTAGAAGCTCGTCTGGCTGGTGCTGACACCGTACTGCTCATCGTCAAAATGCTCCCACAGCCTCTGCTTAAACGATTATACGAATTTTCTCTCAGTTTGGGCATGGAACCACTTGTTGAAGTTTCGAGTGGTCCAGAGATGGATAGAGCGCTCGAAATCGAATCAAAGGTCATTGGAGTGAACAATCGAAATCTTCATTCATTTGACGTAGACTTGGGAGTCACTACTTCGTTAGTATCCAAGGTTCCTAAAGGCACTATTCTTGTTGCACTCAGTGGCATTTTCTCCCGAACTGAGGTTGATAAGTATGTTAAAGAAGGAGTAAAGGGAATCCTGGTTGGTGAAGCTTTAATGAGAGCTAAGGATTCTGGTGCATTGATTAAGGAACTAATAGTTTAACTGTGTATTGAGTAGCTAATAGTGAAGACTAATAAGAATCTTGTATAGATTACGTAAGTATGTTCATCAAAATTATCTAATATTCAACAATGATTACATAAACACACATCTCTCAGCCATTTTAACTAAGCGCGCTGTACGGAGCATTGTACGGGGCATTGTATAGGGGAGTGGTTCTGTCCTCCTGAGTTCATCTTGAATGATTGTCAGTTACTTGACACACCTCAAGAGTTAGTCTCCTTACTTAATCTCTTCTAATTAGCTCAGCTTTTAAGCTGGAACGAACCTCTTAATCAACCCCTCCCACCATTTGCGGCGTTAAGCAAAGCCGATGATTATAAATTATAGGATTCGTACATCCGCAACAGAAGGGCAAAGGACTGAGCATAAGAAAAGAGGAAAAAGAGTATTGTGGCACCCAAAGGTTGCTGTAAACACTTTGCTGTGATCATATTTCATTGAGATCAGTGAACTGAGGTTGAACCGGCTCTGGCATAAGATTAATCTGGATTCTCTAGCAAAACGGGCCAGTGAGTCCATCACAGTCACCAATGCTAGGCTCTCAAGAAAAGGAAGACCGGAGAACCAAATCATTGGAAAGCCTGGACATAACATATGATGTTTCCCCCAATTCCACGACGACTTCTACTGTTTCCGAATCCTTGCCGGCCATCACTACCGCCATCACTCCAGTTTCAGCTCCAGATTTGATTGTTGACTCAGAAACTGGCTCAGAAGCATGTCATCCATGTAATATATCTAAACCTTTGTTAATCCATGGCCCAAATCCGAGGCCACTTCCCATAGAGCCATCAGAGGGATCGGTGGAAACGTTCTGGAGTGATAATGAGTGGGAAAAGAATGTGTTGTGGAGAAGGCGCCAAGCCATTGCACTCAATTCTTCCTATGGTAGTGCAACTGCAGTTGGTAAATTCAGGATTTTATCGTCAGAAATTTATTCCAGCTGGGGATTTTTAATAACGACATCAAAGGATGGTCGTGATAATCTAGTGATATTGTCAGACCAGAAAGTGGTAAATGATGATCCACCTATCCTATGTATATCATTCGATGATCATCAGATTGGAGCCCCCGAGACTTATCAAAACATTCTAGATACTAAGGAAGTGACTGTCAGCTTGATGTGTAAATGGTTGTTTGAAGCAATCACCAAAGGGTACGAAAAAGATTATACAAATCGTACGATCGAGAACAAGCACATGTCTGAGAGGGATAGACACTGGCATGTACCCGGAGTGACCCGAGCTCAAAGCTCCAACGTTAAGCCCCCTCGAGTTGCTGAAGCATGTCTATCTGTTGAAGGCAAGATGATTGAATGCCAAACCTGGGGGACTACGATAAACTCGACAAAAACTGGCAAGGTCTGTCTTATTCGGGCCCTCGAATTTCATGTTCGAGATTCCCCTCCAACTGTTGGTAGTGGCATCTTTCCCATGTAGGCCAACTCTCTACTGAACATTGCTTGGCTACCATTAGTATTTTTGCAATTGATGCAATTATCACTCATTACAATTGTATTTGTACAATTGATTCAAGACTCTTCATTACTAACCTCAGAATCAATGCCTGAATTATGCCATGCCAAGTGTTTCGGATCTTGATCTTATCTTATCTCTGCGCCGCACCTGATCCACTTTTGAATTATAACGGTTATCATTATAATAATGCCGAATCAGTCCAGTCTGGTCATCATTAGGTCTTCCTTTGGTCATCAGTCTGGTATTCATTCTTGCCTTTCATCTTGCGTTTAGTCTAGTCTCTATTCTCATCTCCTGTCCAGTCTCCAGTCTCATCTCGTGTCTCGTCTTCAATCTACTCTTCAGCGCCGCCTCTTTGGCACCTACCGCCACACTTGCAGGAGTCACCTCGCGCGGCTTCGAGCCCTCCATTTTCAGCGGTCGTAAACATCAACGTGTCTCCTTACAGTGAACAGGGGTTTGTTTTCATTGAGTGGAATCACCAATAACGGATAGGCTGGGCCATTCAAGGGTATTAAAGCTGCATTGGTAAGAATCTGTGATAATTGGTGAGGATTTGATTGTTCAAATTGCTCAAAAAACCCGATATTGCTCCGCAATTGCCTATTATAGAGCGTGCCATCCATTAAGGGAGATTCGGGCGCAGTACAGTGGGTCACTGTTCGCCTGGAAATTTAGGCAGCTAATAGTAGAGAAAGCTGGGCACAAGTTTGTTATAATGTCGTGGCCATTGATCATAGCGATACTAGCGCTGGTCTCCTTAATATCTTTATACATTGTTGTTCGATTACTTTCTCATACTCCTCGACAAGCTCGTCCTTCAGAGCTTGAATACCTCACAAATAATGGTAAGGACATACGAACAAAATTTGGAGCTTCTGATAATGGTCAGGTAGAATTATCTGTAGTGATCCCTGCTTATAATGAGGCCATCAGACTACCAGTAATGCTTGCGGAAGCAGTTCCTTACCTTGAAAAGCATTATGGTTCCAAGTATGAGCTTATCCTTGTCGATGATGGGTCTTCAGATGGTACCGCTCAAGTTGCCATTGATTGGGCAGTTTCGCATAAGCTTAAACCGGACATTTTGAGGGTTGTTATTCTCGAACAAAACCGAGGAAAGGGGGGTGCGGTCGCTCATGGGATGAGGTTCATTCGAGGCAACTATGCTCTATTTGCTGACGCTGACGGAGCATCCAAATTCTCGGACGTATCTTCGTTAATAGCGGCAATTGAATCCCAAAAGGCTTCAGTCGCTGTGGGTTCCAGAGCTCATATGGTTTCGACTGAGGCAGTGGTTAAGCGATCATTTATTCGCAATTTTTTGATGCATGGGCTTCATCTTTTGGTTTTTGTTTTTGGGGTAAAATCAATCCGTGACACTCAATGTGGGTTCAAACTGTTTACTGCTGATAGCGCGAATCAGATTTTCCCCTTTTTGCATAATGAACGATGGATATTTGATGTGGAGGTACTTAAGGTTGCAGAATTTAAGCAATTCACTCTTTGCGAAGTCCCAATTTCCTGGCACGAAGTTTCTGGATCTAAAATTGATATTGCTAGAGATTCTATCATGATGGCAGTTGATCTAGTAGTGATGCGCTTGGCGTTTATCTTTGGGATTTATAATCCTTACCGGAAGACATATCAATGAGCTAAGGCGTTCAGTGTCAGTGGATTACCAGAAAATGATATACCAAGCCAAGGTACTAATTACGACCCATTAACGAGAAATTAGATAGTTGATAGATTAAAGAAAAATAGTTAGATTTTGTTAACTATCTAAACAAACAATCACACATACTAAAAAGGGATTGAATCCATCAACCCTAAACTGGTGCAATTGCAGGGCTCCTGTCCCTAACTACTGCTCTTTGAAACTGTCTTGATTGTCCTTTTGTAGAGAGAATCCCTTAGTGTTCTTAACAACATAAGAAATAGGCAATAGCTTAGGCCAATTGACATAATTCATACCCTTGGAGATTAAACGCTTCGTAGATAATATCAAAACTGCTGACCACGAAACAATGAACAGTCGATTGATAATAGTCGACTGATCCTCCTTAGGAAACAAAACCGCCGCTAATATCATAACAAATGAGATAAGAACGACATATGGTAACGACTGGACAATAGCCGGACGAGGATCATAAAATGGCGATTCAAGAGCCTCAAAAGCCAAGTAATTTCCAAGAAACAAGTCATACCCATCTTGGCGCGGACCATCGAAGAAATTGTTCTTGAGGTATCGCGTGATGGAGTTGGATAAATCACTTAGTGCTCCGAGTTTTGTGCGCTTTCCAAGACGGGTGAAGTCAGTCTTAAGAGCACCCGTTCCTGAGTATGCTTTGGATACACCGTCAGCATTGTCTGCCCAAGTATTCTGGAAGATTTTTTCAAATCTCAAATCTCCAGACGCTGCAGCCACTGCAGATGCTTCTGAGGAGGCGGAAGCGAGACCAAGCAAGATGAGCTGTCGTTGTAAAACCCATCGAGCAATCTTTGATTGTACTACGTTTGTGCGATCTAGGCAGTCCATACAGTTTGTCCGGATCACACTCTGCTGAGTCTTCTCCACTTGTACATGCCCAGATGAATCTGTGGACTGTTCAAACCAACCTTGCTGGTCAAGTCCTGATTGCTCCAACCTTTCAATTAGCACATTAACACGGTACCATCTCATACCAGAACATTCATGATGGAAATCAAAGTATACGTACTCAACACGAGGGTCTCCAAGTGCTGATACTATCTCCTCATAAGCATTTTTCACTGGCTTTTCGTATCCCTTCTGGTTGACCAAGTTGACAAGGTAATTCTTACCATAGATTCCAACTTGTTCGTCAAAATGTTTACGTGCAGCATCTACAGCGCTCGCCTTTCCACCAATGCGTAGCTTTGGTTTGTACTGAAGATTGTTCACTTCTCCCCAATAAGTAGGTACGGAGCCTCTAGTCTGGACGTAGCTGAACGTTCTTCCGTCAGGAGTCTGTAAGATCTGCTCCGTCTCGTTGAAATTAGCAACATGACCAGTTTCATCAATGCCTCGGCGGAAGTAACGGGTTCCTGCTCTATAACGAGACCGACGGGTGATGAGACCAAAGTAGATAGGCTTGCCATTATAGGTAGTCTCATGAAGTGATACTACACCGTGGATGACGTTAAGAGTGAATTGACGCGCATTAGTAGGGAAATCAGTCAATAGGTTTGCATTCCATAAGAATCTATCATCATTACCAGGCAAATTGGTACTCCTTTGAAGAGATTTGGTAAGATCATAGGTCGGACTGAAGAAAATGTACCCAACCTGAGACTTGAGATGAGCTTCCAAAAGTGAAATGTATTGAGACTCAGTCTCATCCTTGACCTTCCAGTCTCTAAGAGGAAAGATTTCGAATTTATCAGCCTGACGCACTTCATGACCCAGAAGTTTCCCCACTGAATGCGCCTTGGTAATAGAAACCACGTATTGAGTCAACCGTAGACGAATGATTCCCAACAACCCTTCGATTGCAACAGTCTTGCCGCCTACTTGGGACAGTTTCTCCGACGACACAACTGAGATGTCTCCATCAGGCTTGTCGATGTGTAAGTGCGAACTCTGGCCACCAACCCGAAAGTCTAATCCACTGGAGCTATCGATCAGTTCCATCTTTTATCGCTGCGTTTCCTAACCTACTTGTCTTTCACTCGGGCACTAGTGGATTTCAACCTAACTTATCTTCCTCGGTAGCCCTGTATTTCCCCCTCTCTCCCTTTCTCATGGATGAAAAATCACGTGCGCTGGCTAGATTCCTCACACGGTGGTAGCCACTCGGTGGTGGCGCGAAGTACCGACAGAAGTATTAGCGGGAGAACAAGACAGGAGTATTGAGTCAGAGAGATTGATGATTAAGAGTTCGAGTTTGAAGCCCTGGTCTATTGAGAGTACAGTGTATTCATCAATGGAATTTATTACCCTTTAGAGGAGTTTCATAGCTTGTCCGCAGAGCTCTTATTCTTAACCTTAGCGATAAGATAAGCTGCTCATCGGCTACGCGGCTCCAGGGTCAGGGAAGATGACAGGGACAAAGGGACTCAGGAACATACAGGAGAGTGAGACGATAAAGACGATAGGTGACATGGACGGCAGAATCAACAATGATTGCTAAGTTTTCTCAGTCGAAAATATCCATCAACTTGAATTTCCACTGTGTTCTCCGGGTTTTTGGCTTCGCTGTGGTTCTTTTGTAACCCACTAACTAACTTGATCGCAGTGATTGGTGAACTCCATAAACTTGCCACTAAGACGGGTGAACTGACAGTTTGCAGTTAAGCAATTAGACCAGTAGGTGAGGATTTTGGATTAATCTGATGGTACAGGATTAGTCCTATCTTAGCTATAATCACAGTTTATCGATCATGGTATACAAACTATCGGCGACCTTGAAGGGCCACGAGAATGACGTGAAAGGGGTAGCATTTGTCACCAATAACACGATAGCATCAGTATCTAGAGACGGTACACTTCGAGAATGGTCAAAGAATGAAAAGGATCATGGCAAGTGGGTAGACCACGTAGTGCTTGAGAGTGATAAGAAGCGATTTTTGAACTCTGTTACTGATATCGAAGGTAAATTGACCGCAGCAGCGGGTCAGAGTGGAATCATTGATTTGACCCCGGGAACAAGTTCCGTCAAAGGACACGAATCTAACGTTTGTGCCTTACACTACTACAATTCTGGCAAAGAATTGATATCTGCGTCTTGGGATGGTACTGCGAAAGTCTGGTCGCTCAATGGTACGCTAGGTGAGGATTCGATTACTATTAGTCTCAAGTATACCTTAAAGGGTCACTCCACTGCGGTATGGGATGCAATTGCGGTTGGTCATGATCAATACTTGACTGCATCTGCTGATAAGACTATCATTCTCTGGCGGGGGTCCACTCCTGTCAGAACTTATCGTGGGCATGAGGATGTAGTTAGAGGATTAACATTATTGGGAGAAGATAGATCAACCTTTGCATCGTGCTCAAACGATTCTACCATTCGAATATGGTCATTAACTAGTGAAAAGCCATTACATGTTCTCACTGGTCATCGAGACTACATTTATGCTGTAGCATCCCTAGGTTCAGAGAGTTTTGTGTCGGTAGGCGAGAATGGTGCAGTCAATGTGTGGAAAAACTACCAACTTGCCCAGGGATTATCTGTACCAGATACTTCGGTTTGGTCAGTAGGTGTGAATCCAAATAATGGTGATATTGCAGTTGGCGGATCAGACTCATACATCCGCATTTTCTCCAGTGCAGAAGCTCGATGGGCTCCACAATCAGAGATTGATCAACTGGCCCAATTGGTTTCGTCTAGGGTTCAAACTAATGATATTGATGAATCTCAAATCAAGGACAAAGCAATTCTCGCTTCGGATGGTAAGGAGGGCCAGGTTGTTATGGTAAAATCTGATGAAGGAAAGATTGAAGCTTATCAATTTAGTGGAGGATCTTGGATCCATATCGGCGAAGTTATGAGCTCCAAGGATGCCCAGAAGCCTAAAGAGAAGAAAACTTTTGAAGGAAAGGAATATGATTATGTGTTCAATGTTGATATCGAAGAGGGTCGGCCTGAGTTACCACTGCCATATAACTCGGACGAGAATCCGTACGATGCAGGACGAAGGTTTTTGGAGCGATACGAATTGCCAACGACTTATCTCGACGAAGTGGCCCAGTTTATTACCCGCAATGCTGTAGTCAAGTATAAGAATGTGGGAGTCGACAATCCGTATTCAGATCGACAGAACAAAGGAGTTAGTGACAGTAATGCACCAGCGGTTACGCCTAAATCGTCAACATCTGGCCCGTTGGTGATTATTCCCCACAAAAGCTACATCAAGCTAGCTAGTTTCCAGGCTCCGGTAGTCATTAAGGCTCTAAAGGGGGCCAATGATAAGCAAGAAGAGACAAAGAAGCTGGGTGTTGAAGAACTGGAGCAAATAGAAGCGTCGTTGACAAAGGTGTCAGCAGAAAATGCTCCTTTGCTTTTGACTGCTGCGTTCAAGATTATCCAGTCTTGGAACCCTGATGATGTTTTGCCTGCGTTGGATATTCTACGAATAGCAATTGCTTATCATCCCAATCCACCCACTGCCGTTACTATTCAAGCATTCTTTTCGGCTCTAGATCCATCTCTGCCTAAGCATGCTCTTTTGGTGACCCGAGGGTTGGTCAATCTTTTTGCAAGTGATGGGGGTCGAAAGTTAGTATCTAGTACAGATGTTAAACAATCGGCGTTTGAAGTTTTACACAAGTTGTCTGATGGTCCAAGATCTAGCCCTAGAGATGTGGCCATTGCTTCGTTGTTGTTAAACTATGCTGTTTATACTGGAACAGATCTTGAAAGGGCTTCCGAGCTATTACGAGACCTTGCTTTTTTTGCGGTGCAATTCGAGGATGTTGAAGCACAATATAGAGTGTTATTAGCTCTGGGCACCATTCTGGCTAACAATAGTTCAGACTACATCAAACAAGAGTCTCGAGAGTTAGGATTAATACCGGTATGGGTTGAAACACAAACAAGTGAAGAACGACATCGGAAACTAGCCAAAGAAGTACTAGCGGTCTCTGAGCATTAGCAAAGATGGGAGTAAATTGAACAAATTCAATTGAATAGAGAGTTTTATTTTTATTTTTATTACTACAACTACAATTAGACCGCTTAGCTACCACCCGACTCCTATTCAACAGTCATTTGTTCAACATTAGACTTGTCAGCTCCAGCATCGGAAACATTAGCATTCGAGCTTTCTGTAGTACTGTTTTCGTTAGTAGCTACATTTACAGTGGTCGAATCGGTGGATCCACCATCGGCAGAGGGTAATGGTGCAGTGTCCTCAGCAACAGAACCATTCATATATGCATCAAGCTCAGCATCTAATTCCTCTACAGACTTTTGAGATCTTTTAGTTCGCTTGGATTCTGAAGATCCGTTGTGATCGTTGTCTCCTCTTCGGCTGTCCCTATTAGTTCGCCCTCGTTCCCGGGGTCTAGTCTTATATGGACCATCTCGACTTCGATTACGGTCAAAGATCTCACGTCTGCTATCAACCCGCTCCGAGAACCTTCCTCCTTGATATGTCCAACCATGAGCAAATACGATTCTAATGTGCTGGCCTGCAGCCTTCCTGCCATTGAATTGATCGATCGCTGCTTGCGCATCTTCAGGTCTTTCAAACGTCACCCACGCCACTCCTTCAGATCGACCCGAGCTATCATATTGAATTCTCACCGTCTTGATCTCTCCAACCTGGGAAAATAATCCTCGCAAGTCAGCCTCAGTCAGTTCATAGAATAGATTGGAAATCATGATGGTGGCTCTTCGTTCAGAATATTGAGACCCAGAACCATGACGACCAAAGTCCCGGGATCTGTCGTTGCGTGGTGGTCGCCTTCTTTCTGACCCTCGATGGTGGCTAGCCTTTGAGATTCGTGGATTCTTTCCAGCAATGATTTCGTCTAATGATTTATCCAAAGACATTTTTACTCTGTCAGTTTAATTACGTCAACGCTCGCTGAAATGAAATTCACTGATATAAAACGTACTGAGATAAAACCTGCTGAGATATTAGTTTTAACTACGAGTTTTGAGCATCAACAATGTCGCTTGATATTTCACCGCCGCACCTGTTCAGGATGTGAGATTTGGTGAGGCTTCTCAGTATTGAACGGTGGAGTATTGAACAGTGTGACGTTTGCATAGTGATATGAAAGGATAGTATACAATGAAGGTGATGACCTTAGTAACAGCAATGAAGGAGGTATATATGTATAAGCGTTAAGTCTTACGGAAGTGGATGTGTGTAATTGAGAGTGAGAGTAATAAAAATATTGTAATATGCTGTCGTAACTTTGTAAGCTACTATTGAAAGCTAGAGTTGTGCTAGAGTTGTGCTACAGTGTGCTAGCTGTCATGCTACAGTTGTGCTAGCTGTCATGCTACACTCCGGCTAGTCCTGCTAGTCCTGCTTTCCTGTTAGTCCTGCGATAGTAACCCCACAGTTGGCGCAGCGGTAGTAACCTTATGATGAGTTGTGGGCTTTGCGGAAATAAGCGACTAAATCCGATGCTCAAGTGCTGAGGAAACCCAACATAGACAAGCTTGTGACTCGGCATTGGTAAAGCGACAAGCGAGTAGATCAAACAGTAGACCAATTGATTCCGTCTCACTAAAGCACAAAGAACAGTTCAATTGATCAAACCACTAGTTACTAGTTACTATGGTCCTAGCTCTCCACAGTTCTCCACCACTTGTGCGCGCCTTCGGCTTAAACCTCAGTCTGATCCGCCTGGTCAGCCTGGTCAGCCTGATCAGCTTATACCTCGGTATCGGGTATCCCCCGCCGCCTAACGTAGCGATGGGGGTTACACATGTGTGATCATAGTAGATTAGAGCAAGGGAATATAAGGACCATAGGTGCGGATAGTTCAAGCGACTTCAAACAGAAGCCAGGATTATAAAAGAAAGACTGGATCCTTATAGAAAGTACTTATCTGGCTTGTTTTGACTCAAGAGCTTGCATATATTATCTTCATAGCTATATTTGACCAAGATGCCTAATACTTTGACCCAAGATTACGTTAAGAATTCAGTGTGGAAACCAAATCTATTCGATGGAAAGGTGGTGTTTGTAACTGGAGGAGCTGGTACTATCTGCCGAGTACAGACTGAAGCACTTGTGTTACTTGGAGCGAATGCTGCTATCCTTGGACGTAATACCGAGAAAACTGAGAAGGCAGCTAAAGAGATCGAGAGTCTAAGATCAGGAGCTAAGGTATTAGGAATTGGAGGAGTCGATGTTCGTGAGGTTCAGTCTTTGGCAAAGGCAGTAGAGACTACGGTAAAGGAACTTGGTAAAATTGATTATGTCATTGCAGGTGCTGCTGGAAACTTTTTGTCCGATTTCAATCACTTGTCATCAAATGCGTTCAAGACTGTTGTGGCTATCGATCTGTTAGGATCTTACAATACCGCCAAAGCCACCTTTAACGAGCTTAAAAAGTCTAAGGGTCACATCATTTTCATCTCTGCCACTTTACACTATACTGGGTTGCCAATGCAGTCTCATGCTTCTGCTGCTAAAGCTGGAGTTGATGCTCTTTCAAGAAGTCTGGCCACCGAATTGGGCCCGCTTGGAATTCAGTCTAACGTGATTGCTCCAGGACCAATTGGTGGAACCGAAGGAATGGAAAGACTGGCTGGTTCTAAGGAGAGTGAGCTTGAATCTCAAAGATTGGTCCCACTTCAGACTTGGGGTAGCACTCAAGATATTGCCGATGCTTCAGCATATTTGTTCTCCCCTGCTGGCAAATTCATCACTGGATCTGTTCTGGTAGTTGATGGAGGAGCATGGCATATTGGAAACTTTAGTGCTACATCTTTGTACCCAGAACTTTTGATTAATCAGGGAGAAGATGAAGTTTCAAAGCTCTAAGTCAGCTCTAAGTCAGCTCTAAGCTAGCTTTAGGCTGGATGAAGGAAAGGACAAGCCAGGGGTGTGGCCAGTAGATAAAGATCAAAGATCTGAGCTGACGCTTACTCAATTGATATTAAAACCTACGATATAACAAGGTCATCGGGACTTTTTTATAATCATAACATTATTATTTCATGTGATGCATTCAAATTAGTTATAGTAGCCCCCTTTTCCATCCCCGTTGATCAAAGTTTGACCGCTCGCTTAACATGCATAATGCTTTGATGACTCTCTTGAAGCTTCCATAATTTCACTACTCTTTCATTTGCCTGAATCGGAATCTCGTTTCGGTCACAGGTCTTAACAATTTCCCACCCCGCTTGTATCAAACTTGCTGGGATTATAAAAGCCATTGTAGGTATGATCTGGCCAGTTTCAATGATTCGGCCATTAGATGCCATGATCCCAACTAATTCGTGGGACAAAGATGAGAACACTCCACCCCCAGATGAACCATTCCAACATCCAGAGGAAGCTGCGATCATTACGGCACCTTGAAGGTTGGCGAGCTTAGTATTGGTTGGACCATCAATTGGATCAACTATCGGCATACGTATGACTTTGGATACAATTCCATCAGAATATAAAGGCTCAAGCTCAGCCAATGTAAGAGGGAAAAATATACCATAGCCAATCGACTGAACACTTTGACCTTGGATAGGTATAGACCTGCTCAGCGTCACTCCTTCATATCGAGCGTTCTCACTTAGGGTTAAAAACACTAAGTCTATCCCTTGTAAAGGATGATGAATTGCACGAACATCAATTTTATAGTTTCGAGAAAACCAGCAAGTGACGGCCAATTGTTTGTCAATGACATGAAGATTTGTGACCACCGTCGAGGAATCCAAAAGAACACCTGATCCCCATGCTGTCACTCCCCCAGGACGCTTGACGGTCAAAGCAACGACTCCGGAGCCCGGATCATGTGAAGGAACAATACTACTGGGGTCTGCAATTCGAGTGGGATTGCTAATTTCAAACAACCGCTTCAATTGTGGCAACGATTGGGCAGAGTGACTCTTTGCAACCGTTTCAAGGATTGTTTCAATGGATACCCCCAAAGTTAGCTCTCCTTCCCCGTTGTTTTTCTTCAAGCATCCTGCAACAAGCCCCACAAGTTTGTGATCATTCTTTCTTACAACCATCCCCCCGTTCATTCCCTCCAAGAACCTAGAGTCTAGTAGGAAAGCTGAGCCATCAGTAGCACAATTGCTAATGGTGCCATGAGAAAGATATGCTATAAAGAGCGCGGGGTTGACAGTCGAAAATGGAGCACTAACAATCATGATCTCTGTACTCAACGATGGCACTGCCAAATCGAGTAGATATGAATTAGCATCGACAAGTGCGATGGCAGAAGAGGATGAATTCAGCTCCTGTTCTAAAGATTGGAGTCGTGGTTTATCGAATGCAAAGAAACTGACGGCTACGGACTTGAGATCTGGAATCAATTCATATCGTGAAATGAATGGAGCTAAGAACGTTGACGTACTGGTTATAGAAAATGTCGCGATCTCACTAACCTGTGCCCAATGGACTTTGTCTGGGGTAGCGAGACCATCCACAGTTGCTACTATTCTTTCAGCGGCTCTGGAAGAAGGTGTGGTACTAAATTTGTTAGTGACTATGATAAATGTAATCCAAAATATTATACACATCTTCTCCAATCCTTACATTGTTACGAAAATGCCATCTTCTAAGCTTTGTCCGTATAAAAACATCGCAGAAGATATCTGAGCAGCTCCTTTGATGTCGAACATAAGCGACCCACCAGCATTTCGTAACTGGGCCATGGTGTTGGCGTTCGAACTGGTAGCAATGCTCCGTTCTCAGATCCAAGCGAGATGTAAGAAGATGAGAGAGGTTGGAGGATGTGAGAGAGGGAGGGAAAAGCCTCGGTTATGCACAGTTGATTAATAAGCTCACCAAGGCTATCTAAAAGATATTATGCGATGATTACATAAGTGGCTCGCGGAAAAGTTGGTTGTGATTAGTCATGTCATTGTAGACACAGTGTAGGTATAGCGTGGACATCAGCGTGGACATCAGCGTGGAAATTAGCGTGGAAATTAGCGTGGACGCTACTGCCAAAGGCCATAACTTCCTTCGACCATCTTCCACAGTCGAATTGTACCATCTTCAGATCCAGAAGCAATGATTGCACCATCTGGAGCATAAGAAATAGTATGAACCGGTCCATGATGTCCCTTGTAAGTATCTACCAAATCAATTGCCCCAGAAGTTGCACCAAGACTGTAAACGCGAACCCAAGTGTCATTAGTACATCCAGTGGCAAGTTGGGTACGATTAGGAGACACGGTTGCTGCAGAAACTCGGTGGTCAAGTTTGATAGTGTGGATAAGATGAGCATCTTCCACATTAAAGATATGTATTTCATCACCAGTAGCCGCGATTAACCAATCTCCATTCCTTTCTACCTGACCAATCTCGGTGCCTGCACGAACAGAATGCTTCAAGGTTGGCTTTGATTTGATATCAGAGGTGATTGGGTCGGAGAAGGATGGGATTGTCCACCATTCAATGGAACCGTCATACAATGCAACGATGACAGTGTCAGGAGCGATCCAGTGTAAAGTTCTAACGGGACTGGAGCAAGTCCAATCTAGAATCGCAGAAGCAGTCGAGGTGATGGCCGGATCATCGGTGCCTTCTAAGTTGATGATATCCTCAAACGAACTCTGATGACCTTCGATAATAGGATCAGGCTGAATTTCCCATACCTTAACATGACCACCTTGATCACCAGTAACACAACGAAGCAATGCTGGAGATGAGGACGAAGATTCGAAATCACGCTGGAAGTCAAATTCGGACTCGGAATACCGATTGGACTCTTGTTTTGCACTAGAAACCGCGAAATCCCCTGCCCGCACAATATGAGTATGGTCTAAGCGAGCCAGCACTTTACCTCTAGTGGTCCATACAATTGCCGTAAAATCTGCTGATGTGGTCAGAGCATATTTAGCGGTGTCATTAATTCGAGAGCACCAGATTGCACCCTTATGTCCAATAAATGTGCCTATCCAGTCTCCAGATATACCATCTCTTAACATTGGCATCCCATCTATAGTTAGCACGATCTAAGCACTAAACAGGTATAACAGAGAATATATTAGCAGTCACCACAGAGAATATATTAACACTAGACTCTGAACCCTTCACTGAACCTTTCTCTGGACCCTTCTCTGAACCCTTGTCTACCCGTCTTTAAACCCTTCTTTATACCCTTCACTTCCCCCTGCTCTTACCTTTACACGATGATATCAGTAGTCTACTATCTTGTTTTGATACGAACTGTAACTGAGTCACAGGACGAGAGTGTCCAGTACACGTTAAAGGCACAGCCTTCATAATAGTGGACGTCGGTTCGTTCAAATACAAGCCAAAACAAACCAGACCAAACTAAAAACTCCACTGCTCTTGTCTGGATTACCAACCTTTCGCCCCTCAATTGGCTTCTGGCTTATGGTCTTTCCTCCTGTAACCTGTCTGAGTTTGATCTGAAACGCTGTCGCGTACGGCGGTGCGGACAGGAATGTACATACGGTAGGTCTTCTTGGCTATTGATGAGCCAACGTCATGGGGCACGGATCATGGAATGAGTGACTTCTGTCTGAACACGGTTAGTACATGTGGTTAATTACAGTGATAGATCTTTACTCATTCATTTTTGTCCCATTACGCACCAGCTCCTCCTGTCTTACCTGCTCATAGTTCAAATCTTAGGTCACCAGCCGTAGACCGCTTATCTAATCACTTTATTGTGTGTGACACATGTGCGGGTTGAAAAATATCCGAACTGAAGGAGTTTGAGAAGTTGAGGTTTGGTTATCACTAAGGAGAAGCGAAGAATCTGGAGGAGTTCCTTAGAAGTCATTAGATGGGCTATTAGGAGCCGGGAGCAGGGAAGGGAGAGACAGGAGCAGGAGATAGGGCATAACAGTGGGAGGATTTTGGTAGATACGGTGTTTCGAATTATATTGACTCGTGCTAGGATCATACTCATTGTTGGGACTCAGTGCTATTGATTAGGTATTGACTAGACTTGTGCTATATTGACTAGATTTAGAGTGGCAGATTTCTGCATTTAGTCAAAAATGGATATACGGAATCTTATAGAGAGTGATGAACCACCACGACCAATCTCATCACCAATTTCTAGACGTCAGACTGTATCATCATTACTTAATAGTGATGATGAAGAGCCCACAAAGTCAGAAAGAGAACAACATTCTGATCCCATTGAAACCCAATCCACCCAACAAAGTTCTGAGGTCAATACCTCCGTGCAAGGATTTAAACCTGACTACACGGTCTCGGCCAAGGACTCAGAGGCGACCAAACAGGAAGATAAATCTTCGGACAAGGCGGGTTCAACAGACCAAAAGAAAGATGAATCTTTAGACAAGGCAGGTTCAACAGAATCAAAGAAGCCTAAGCCTAAACCAAAGCGATATGATACCCCTCCTATTTGGGCCCAGACTTGGATCTCAAGCAAGTCCACTTCAGACAGTGCAGGTGGATTCACTGGCCACGCTGGTACTGTTGCAAACGCCCCCACATCGTTACAACGGCTGCCTACACTTACATCAGTAGTACCTTATGAAGACCTAACTCGAAAGATCACCGAATGGCTTTATTCGAACATCTTCCAAATGAATGAGCAGGATCGCCGAAATATCGAGGTTGAATTTAAGATGGGTCAAATCTTCACCAAAGCGTCCGAACGAAGGCTTCAGATCCCAATCGTGACTGAGACTATTCTTCGCAGTGATTACGCACGATCGGATACCTTCTTCCGATCTCAATTGACAGACCAGCAGTTCACCCAAGCCAATTTTTTCCTAGATGAACTCTCGAATCCTGGATCCAACAGTGACAATGGCCCTGCGCTGAGAAAGGCAATGTCAAAGACTCGAGACTCAATCTTCAACTCATCTGGTAATAAGAATGCGAACTCTGATAAGGTTCGAGTCACTTTCCATGAACATACTAATCAAATAGAGCGTATCATTAAGCGACGGGTAGCAGATCTGATGATTTTTTCTCCAGGTGACTTGCTTGATATTCGAATCTCTATTAACCTCGAACTGCCTACCCAGCCTTCAAGTATTGAGAATGGCCCTCCATCCACCGTTCGTCATAAGAACAGGCAATCATACTTCTCTACGGGTATGCAAATCGACTTGACCTCGGTAGTGACTGACAACTCAACCAAGTCAGTCAAGGAAATGGAACTCGAGCTTGATTCACAACTGTTATTACAGCATTTCACCGCCTATAACAGCAAATCTGATCTAAATGCCATGGACAAGTTCGAAGAGGTTATACGATTAGGAATGGATAACACCAGAATCTTATCACGCAAGTTAAGTCGAGGTTAATCCCAGGTTTGACATGACGGGACCGCACTAACGAACGAATGATATTGACCATATATATTCTATGTATTATTTTATTATGAATTGTACACTACCATAAATTATCATTGTTTTGATTGTAAAACAAGTTTATCATCATTCATTATATTTACAATGCAGTTGAACAGCGATCATATTTACAATTCAGTTGAGATACCACAGTCATGCTAATGGACGCCCGGTCCTAACTATCTTTTTCAATCCTATTACCCAGCCAGCCATTTCGCTTTTTTGAACCAGAAGAACAACACGACCTCTCTTCTTCAATCTTCCGGTTCGCCCAGCTCGATGAAGGAGGTCAGTCGAATTCCTTGGTAGATCATAGAGCACAACGTTGCGAACTCCATTCATATCAATGCCTCGGGCTAACAAATCAGTGGTAATCAGCACCTGAAGCTTTGCCGCTCCCTCACCTTCTAATTTCTTGGCTGGGTTGACAAAGTCTGATACCACTTGTAGTCTTCCATCAATAGATAACGATCCTGAAGCACCAGTAGTGTTGTACCCTTTCTTCTGTAGATTCGACACCAAGGGCTCAATGGTCGATTGACTATTCACAAATACCACCACTCGCTTCACCACTCCTGGCTCGGTGTTGTCATGATGCATGGCGTAGAGAGCCATTTCTAGAGCCAGTTCCTTATTATTATGGTAAGGATGACGAGACACATCAACCACTCTAAAATCAACATGGGATGGAATCTTATGCAGTGATGGAACTAAGATTCGGGTGGCTTGAGGATATAAAGCACTTAGAGCCTTGTCAAATCGGTGAGGGATTGTGGCGCTAGTAAACACAATTCTTTTGAGGCATCGCATCAATTTGATACACTTGGTAGTTGACATGATAAAAGACTGGTCAAGTAATGTGTCGGCTTCATCAACCACTAAATGTGTACAAGCGGAGAACATTATTTTCTTGTCGCTTGAGTTTCTAAATAAAAACAAAAGCCTATCAGGAGTGGTGACAAGGATATCAGTTCGGCGCCGGATCTTAGAAATTGAACCCTCAATTCCGTTACCAGAATTTTCATGTCTGATGCCAGGTACATTAAACTTCTTGAGCGTCTTGTCAACCTGAGCTACCAATTCCAGCGTAGGCACCAAAATGACTGATCGAACAATCTTATAATTATCTTCAGTATCTTGCATTCTTTTCAAATCAGACAACAAAGGTGCTAAATATGCAAGAGTTTTGCCTGACCCAGTTTCGGCCGCTAATAAATAAACCTCGGTGCTTTCAGTAGGAGTTACAATACTGTCGTTCTCGGGGGAAGAAGCTGGGGGTATTGGCTCCACTCGAGGCTCGGTAGCCTTAACCGGCTTGATGGCTTTTGACGCCACAATCTGAATAGGAGTGGGTTTTTTGTCTTTAAATTCAGCCAGCAAGTTCTTCTCTATTGCTGTTCTCACAATATTATCAATTCGAAGCTGTGAGAAGTTCGTGATCTTTCGAATGACATTGTCGTGAGCAACCCGTTCCTCAGGAGAAAATATCTTCAGTTTTCCCACTGTTGCAGCTCTAGCTGGCATATGAGAAAGTGCAGTTTTTTCAGCTGGTGTCAAATCTACCCCATTTTTATTGGCCTGCTTTTTTCCTCTTCGTCTATCATAACGTGCTTTTTGACGTTTATTCGCCGGAGATTTAGGCACCCTTTTATAACATGTAATACCACTATGGAAACTTCGAGCATCACTAATTTGACATCTCAAGCGGCATTGAGTCGGATTCATCCAATTCAATTGGCTTCTTAGCATTGTATTTGTGGCAAACATTAGTCCATTAGTTCTGATCATCATATCTGAGTAGCATCTCACGCCCTTTGGAAGATAACGGTGTCCGATTCTAGACATTGTACCTATTCCAAAAGCATATAAAAAATGTAAGTGATAGGGTTAACTCTGTGAATACCTCTTTGTTCAAATTTCAAGCCCAATTACTGTCCTTTGAATTGAAAACTAATTAGAAGGAGCTCAATACAAATAGAAATTGACTGTGAAATCCCGAGCTCTCAGAATTATCGTATTAATTTTTTTTTTTTTTTTAGCCGTCTCCGCACAGCCGTGCACAGTCAAAAGGATTTTGAACTTCACCAGAATACATTTGAAAACAAGCTGGCAATTTATACTGGTCGTCTATAGAGCCTGCTGGACTTTAAATTGGAGGACTAGCAACCAAAGGCTTTTAAAATGAGGGAGAGACTTTCGTTAGATGAATTACTTTCCAAGCTGAAGTTATACTCGAGCAAACAAGAGCACGAAGGTGTAGTTGATACAGCGAGACGAATTTTGGCCCAGGATGAGTCTAATGAACCAGCTAAGAGGCTTCAAATTGTGGGATTAATCAAGCTGGATCGATTTGAAGAAGCCAATAAGGTGCTGAATGAAGAGTTTGTTAAATCTGGTAATGAATCTGTCAAGAATTCACTGAAGATCGAACGTGCTTATGTGTTATATAAGCTGAAAAAGCTAGAGGACTTAAGCAAATTTGCTGAACAACATAAGGATTCTAGAGGAGTTCAACATTGTTATGCACAGGCGTTATACAAGAGTGAAGATTCTCGAAGTCTGGACACTGTGGCTGAAATTTACAAGGAATTGAGCTCAAGTGCTGGCGAAGTTGATGGAGAAGATCTGGATCTTGCAGTTAACAGATCCGCAGTCGATGCATTAGCGTTTGTCAATAAGTACAAGATTAGTACGACTGAGCTGAAAAATGGCGAGGAGATTTCTTCTTCTTCTTATGATGAGATGTTCAACTTAGCAACAGCATATTTGGGAGCAGGAGAAACTTCAAAGGCATTAGAATGGCTCCGAGAAGCCAAGATGGTATGCGATGCCGCTAACGCTGGAGCGTCAGATGAGGAGTTGGCAGCAGAACAGTTTCCAATTCTGGTGCAGGCCGCATATGTTAGCTTACTAAGTGGTGGAAATGAAGGGACATCGGAGGCATTATCGATCTTATTGGGCCTCAGTTTTGATTCTAAGTTTGTAGATTCGGCGTTAAAGCAGGTCGCTGCAAATAACCTTCTATGGTTACAAAGGGAAGAACGCCTATCCAATGGTCATGAGGCATTGTCTATGCTGGACAAGTACGGTAGCGCTAATGAACTTGGAGATCGACAGATCGAGGTTCAGTCGTCTGCGATCCAGTACAATCGCATTCTTTTACTCAACTCTACATCTAGAGATGTGTCTAAGGCTGCCAAAAGATTTGCTTCCAATCATCCTCAGGTACGTGGAGCTGACCCCAAGGTGCTACATGTCCTATCTAATGATAATGGAGACGAAAGCTTGGGCGTTCAGATCAAGCAACTATCAGCTGCTCATAAACAGAATCCGGAAAATCTTTCAGTGTCGTTAGCATTAGCCCAACTCTATTTCCGAGAGAAGAAGTTGGATCGAGTAGCTCAAGTGTTAGAGACTACGCGCGGTGAGTTATTAAAGTCCTCAAGCAATATGGCAAACTCTCCAGGCTTGATTGGTGCCATTGTAGCAGCACTAAGACTACAAGGACGCCAGCCTGCTGCTCACAGTATCTTAGCACAGGCTGTCGAGGTATGGAGTACTGATGTTAGTGCTAATCCAGAGCTTATATTTCAATCATCTGGTGCAATTGCAACCAGTGATATTGAAAGTCACCGTGATTTGGCTCGACGTAACTTTGTTGAATTACAGCGCAGATTCCCTACCGAACCTAAGTATGGTTCTGGCGTGATTGCCACTGGTGGAGATAACAGCTCGGCCACGCCTCTACCATCCGACGATTCACTGGACTCTTTAGTGGCGTCTGTTGATGCTGAAAAGCTCAGTATGGAAGGAGTTCTTCCTCTTATTTCCGCAAAGCGCAAGCACCATCGTGGTTTGGCAGCTACAAAGTCTTCTGAACCAAAGCGTGCAAAGACGGGCCACAAGTTAAAACGTGTTCCAAAAGATTATGATGAGACCAAGACTCCTGATCCTGAACGATGGCTACCAAAGAGAGATCGCAGTACTTGGAAGCCCAAGAAAAAAGACAAGAAGAATGTTAACAAGACAACACAGGGGGCGAGTGAAGGCGGTGATCAGGCTGTGGTACAGGAAGTGAAGAGCACAGTCAAGTCTGCGAAAGCCAAGCCCAAGAAGAAGAAGAAGGGTAAGAAATAGTGACAAGAAAAGAAGATGACATAACGAGTTTCAAAAGTTTAAGCTGAAGTAGCTGAGATCATTATTGATGAACCGAAAGTTCTCTGTTGTATAATATTAATTTCTGACATGTTACCATGCCAACCCTAAACTGATATCCCAATAAATCGTTAATAGATTACTTAACTAGTCGTTACAACATGCAATTGAACCCTTTTACGCAAAAAGCGTGTCTTCTTCTCGTAGGTATTCTCCTACATCACTCTGTCGATATACAACAATGTCTGTGGGTTTTGCTCCTCGGGCAGCTAAAGTAGACTTTGCTGATGCACCAAATCCTAATGGACTGTCATTCATTGAAAGAACTGCTACACCGGCATGTTCTGGAATGTCTTCACTCATCTTACCAATGTGAGCTTTGAGAACATGATTACCATATAAGAATGGCATCTCTCCATTTGGCTTGATCCAAATCTTGTATTTCGAATGCTTCGCTAATTCCTCTAATGCCGTCACATGGAGTCTAAATTTTCCAGTCTTTGTGAATTTACCTAAGCAAATTCCTAAGGACATGAGGTTCGATCGTGCTACGCAAGTTGCATATCTTGCAATTGCCTCGGAAACATAGTATACTCTATCTTTTTGAATGCGAAAGCAGTATGGTTCATCTTGCCTTGAAATTAGCTGGGTGATGTTTCTACCAATATAGTTGGCAAGTTTTTCAAACACTACCTTAGTCTCCTCTTCAGTCAATTGTCGCATGATGATTATCGATTCAGCTCTTGCTTATCCTACTTGTTTTCAAAAAAACTTGCTGAAGAAAAATCTTATCGATGAGTTCGAAAAAAAAAAAAAAAAAAAAAAAAAAAAAAAAAAAAAAAAAAAAAA
>PPJN03000013.1:174537-200379 GCA_003705795.3 Blastobotrys americanus | reverse complement strand
AAAGAGGATATTGCTGCATCAACTAGTGGCAGTAAACGAAAAAATGAGCCGAATGATTCATTTGCCAAACGGAGGTAAGGGCATAAAGAAAAGAACCGCAGCCATCTTTCAGCAACTGACATTTAGGCAATTAGAAGCTCAAACTAGAGTACCTAGAGAGTTAAAAGAAGGAGAGATCCGAGAGCCTCGAAAGCCAAAGAGGAAAGTGGCAGTCCTAATCGGCTATTGTGGAACTGGATATCATGGAATGCAGTCCAATCCGCCTCATAAGACAATTGAGGGTGACTTGTTTGATGCGTTTGTACAAGCAGGAGCAATCTCAAAAGACAATTCTGATGATCCTAGAAAGTCATCGTTTAAGCGAGCAGCTAGAACGGATAAGGGAGTTCACGCTGCTGGAAATGTGGTGTCTTTGAAGTTGATTGAGGATCCACAAGTGGTAGAGAATATCAATTCTCATCTTCCAGACACTATACGAGTATGGGGCGTTTCTAGGACCAATAAATCTTTTGAGTGTCGAAAGATGTGTGGATCACGAATCTATGAGTATCTGATTCCTAGTTTTTCTTTCCTGTCCCCCAAGCCATCTAGTGCAATTGCCCAAAAAGTTTCCAAAGCTTCAGAAGAGAACCCAGGGATCACCTTAACTGATAGCGAAGGTGACAAGTTTTGGGCTGAGGTTGAAGCAAAGCTCAAGGAGGAAGGAGTTTCTAAAGAAGAGTTCATAAAACTTTCAGAGATTGAAGCAAGACAGAGTCAGGAAAAGTACCAGGATGGTGTTGATGTGCCGGCCATTAAAAAGTCTGACAACAACCAAGAGAAAGAACAAGAAGCCACCGAAGATAAAGATGAAGACAGTTCCAGTGCTGCTAGTTTGGGATTGTCAGCAAAGGATCTCTCTACTGCCATTAAGCGGATAAAGTCCATTGAGAATGCGGCTCGGCGAGCATATAGAATCTCTTCAGAACGAGTAGAGCGTATTCGGGAAGCTTTCAATTTATTCGAGGGAAGTCATAACTTCCATAATTACACCCTCGACAAGGCATTTAAGGATCCGTCTTCTGTTCGACATATGAAATCTTTGACTGTTTCGGACCCTAAGGTTATCAATGGAACTGAGTGGCTGTCAATCAAGATCCATGGTCAGTCATTCATGCTCCATCAGATCCGTAAGATGGTCGGCTTGGTAGCACTGGTGATCCGGAATGGCACTCCTTTGACCAGAATTACTGAATCATTTGAGCCTGATAAGATCTCCATCCCAAAGGCTCCAAGTTTAGGCCTACTATTAGAGAGACCTGTATATGATGCATTCAACCAGCGATTGGAAAAATTTGGCCATGACGGAGTTACATTTGAACCTTATGAAGATTCGATCGAGGAATTCAAAATGAAGCATATTTATGACAAGATTTACTCTGAAGAAGCCAAGGAAAACGTATTTCATGGGTTTTTTGCCTTCATTGATTCGTTTCGTACTTCACAATTCGATTATTTGACTGCCCGAGGCATTCAGGGGTCTCAGAAGATCGATTTGACCGAGGAAGACAAGCAAGAACTTGAGGGTGATAACGAAGGCTAATCATCATGAATCTGACAATATATCATTATGTACATAGTATCATACAATTGAATCTAATACCTTCTCCCTATCTATCTCAATCCTTTCTTCAAAGGCACACCAAATGGTCTTATGCGTATCTCGTGCTACTCATGTGCTGGTACCCCGTGACCGGTGTCGTACGGCTGCCTCGTCTCCTCCAAACAAAGTGAAAAATTCCTAACCACTCTTGGAGGACGAAGCATCGCATCAAATCTTTGCACAAAGCTACGTTGCTTCGAACTATGGAGATGATTCGAAGCAGAGCATTGGTTGTGGCGGCAAAGCCTACATGCACTGCGTTACGCGCGTTCCATACTTCCACAATTGCATCCGCATTCAAGAAACAGGCTGGGATATCGGCTGACTCTAGCGTTTTCAAGCGAGGAACGCCCAAGGCCAAAGGGTGGACGAGATCGTTCGAAGAGACGGCAGCTTATTCAAAACTACGGGCCAAAAGCCCAAGAATCAACAGTGCTGAATCTAAGGATGGATCGGAATATCTTACGCCTCTCGGACCCGATGTTGAACTTGTTGGAGGTCAAGTTTATAAGCTTCCTGCTGAAGTTGATGCTACACTCAGGTCTCTAGGTAGCTTCCGACGGGATCAGAAATACGAACTATTCGCGGATAGGACGACCCTGGTCAGAGAGTCTACAACATTAGCGGTTAAGCAGATTATCGAGAACCAAAAGTCATCTGACAACAATAGACTGTGCATTTTAGGTCCTCTAGGAGTAGGCAAGTCTACACTTCTCACCCAAGCTCATTCTCTGGCAGCAGTTAAGGGCCAGATAGTTTTACACATTCCTCGGACAATAGAGCTCGTGGATGGCTCATCAGATGCTGTATATGATAAATCCTCGGGCCTGTATTCTCAGCCAATGTTCACCAGTCGTTGGCTTTATAAGATTGCCAAGGCAAATCGAGCGGTTCTAAGTTCTATCTCGATAAGTGAAAAGGTTACTGAAGTTACGGGCGCCGAAAATGCGTCTAATCTTTATAGTCTTATCATCGCTGGACGTAAGAAGGATCCTGTACACACTTTTGACCGATTTATGGCAGAGCTGCAGAAGGACTCGTTGGAGACCCCGGTACTTTTTACGGTTGATGATTTCAATGTGTTCACTGATCATATCTATTCCGAGAACAGAACAACAGATAATTCCGCAATCTACCACGGTGACCTTCATGTGGTATCTACGATCTTGGATTTCCTGAGTGGTAAAAAGTCATTTAAACATGGTGCAGTGATTGTGGCACTTTCTGGTTCGCACCGAGTTAATGAGACCATTAATGCTGGTCTTGGAATTGGTTCTCCTTCTGCCTATGCTAAGATTCATAGATACGATCCAAAGTTAGCTAGTAAACTTGAGGGAGTTCGACCGTTTGAAGTTCCTCGATACAGCCCAGAAGAGACTGGAGTTGCACTTGACTATTGGCACCGAGCCAAGGTGGTGACGGAGCCCGAACTTGATCCTTCGTACATTTCACGAAAATACTTCCTTTCGGGCAATGGAAACCCTCGCGAGCTGTTGAGAGTTTGCACCGAGTTTTACTAATGCTTGTACATAGCCCAGTCTTTATACTGTGAATAATAGATTCATGTTAGTTACAGTCCCCATTCCTTTAATTACATCTTCGATCGTCATCATCAGTCACTTGATTCTATTCATCCGAGCTTTTAATTCGCTTGTCTTGTTCATTGGTTTGGGTGGAGAGGGCTCGCTTATGTGAGAGCTGTCGGTCGTCATCCCCACCGCCATTGCTGTTGCTACTCGATCGTTCACGAAGCTTCCAGGAATCCCAGATCTTCTTGTGCGAGGCCATGAGTTCTTCCTTTGATACGGAGTCTTCGATTGAATCAATCACCTTTTCCACCGTCGTGACATGATTGCCCGCTTCTTTATCATCTCTAAATCTCATATATCTCCACCGTTGGTTCTCATCTTTGAAAGATTCCACGATTCGTCCATTCAGTGGCTCGCCCAACTGTTTAAGTTTCTCCCATTCCTCATCTGTTGCATATAATTCACCATACTCCGTATGTTTGGATCCTCCTTGCCATACCAATAGCTTGAACGTTGGCTTGTCATCATAGGCAGGGTATGTGGCTTTTTCTGGGGGAAGATCGGGGTCACTAAATAGTGGGAATTCCAACTCAAGTTTGAAGTCCACTGTATTCTCCTGTGGAGGCTTCCATTTGAGTAACTTCTGATCAGTTCCAAACACATATGGTGAAAACCTTGGGGTAAAAATTAATCCATCTGACACATGCCCGAGTCTAGGTAAAACTTCTTCAAACACTTGCGACAAGTACGATGCTCGTTCCATATGTTTGAACTCAGCTTTGAAAGGAAATAGTTTACAATCCTCTGGGAAGTCTTGCCACAATTGTTGATAAGGTTTGTACAACAATTGCTGAAGATGGCCCAGTCTTTTGTCAAGTGATCGAGAAGTTAACAGTTTTCCATCCATTGCCAGACAATCAAACATTAGATATTTTATTGTTTGAACTCCATCCTTGTCTTTGGAAACCACCAATTCGCCATCGATCAACCCTCCTTCATGAAACGTGTCCGGCCCTTTATCAGTAGGGAAATGAAGCTCTGGTATTAAAAAATATTCGTTCTTCCTTGTGATCAGGTACACTGCCTCTTGTAGTTCGTTACCCTCGTTAATCTCACTGCATAGATACATCAGGCATCGAATGCCATCTGATTTCTCGCATACAAAGTAATCTTCGCTACATAGATTCTGTTCAATATGTTTTCTAGCAAATGAAACTGGCTGAGACCCCGGGAAGTTAGTGGTTCTACGGTTGAGAAGTCTCGACACTTGATGTTGTAGGGCAGAAGTGACATCGCCAGGAGCCAAATGGCCCGGAATATCAGGAACTACTGACATTTTTTTGAGGCTACGAGTACTGAGAAACACACACTCGCAGCCACTAAGCAAGTTAGATTGAAAGAGTCACAAATACTACACTCCTCCTCAGTTTCATCTCATTAGCTTCTCAAGTTGTTCTTCCATTAAAGTCGTTTGGGAATATAATGGGTTAGGGTGTATTATGTATAGTGGTTGGTGTCCTAGTTACCTACCGGGACACTAGAGTGTGGGGTCTGAGGAGAAGGTGAAAGAGAGGTGGTGAAGAGGTGGTGAAGAGGTGGTTGCAATTGATGAGTGCTGGGAATTACATTACTGAGTGAGTGGTTGCAGTTGATGAGTGTTATGATTTGTTACTATAGACGACAGCTCCAAATTGAGGCCCCTGGGGCTGTCAGAGCAGAAGCTTGTTACGGTTAGCAAATGGGGCACGTGATCCATTGATCCGAAGGTTACCACGCTGCAGCATCATATTCGTCTAATTGAGCGAGATATTGATCACCTCCTTTGACCCAGCCAACAATGCCATCTTGAATGACATATGTCTTGATTGGGGTCTTCTTGTCCTCAGCAGCATCCTGAAGCCATCCAGCTACTCTCCAAGCTCTACTTCCTACCCCACTTCGATTACAATGAACGTAGATTTCCTTCTTGCCACTGTCCTGAGCTAAATTTAAGATGTCATCAATTGAATGATAGATATGTATAGCAGGAATGTTAAGAGCTGTCTTGATCTTGCCTCCTTTAAAGTCTTCCTTCCTAAGATCTAGAACAAGAAAGTCTTTTCTACCGCTGTTTAGAGCATCCAATAATTGAGAATTGGGCACGTACACCGCTTCTGATCTTGGACCCGGATATTTTTCACTCCATTGAGCAGTAGTAGACATGATAGATGATAGAAATTTATATCTTAGATCGATACAGAGTACTATGAGGGTCGACAATACTGGCTCATACAATCGTATGACTGATTTCTAAACTGTGGTTTCAATCTAGTCGCAATTTATACTGACAATCACGCTAGGGTGGTCTAAAGTTCGAAATATCCCATGACCCTAATCATGTGATTGGTATCACCTGCATTAAGTACGGCTGCGAACATCATGGATAGATTAGTTTTGAAAACCAGCTTTATGTACATTTTGAAGTATACACAATTGCTTTAACACGCTTAAGATTGATAAAATTTCGTGGCAAACACTAGTGTATCTCGACAGGCATCTGATTAATACCGACTAATTATACACTAGAAGTGCATTATATAATCGAGAGAAGGAACCCAGCTGTTACGGAGGATCTTTTGACCTGCGACCAATATATTATTCACAATAACCATATTATAAACGATTATGAGTTCAGAAGATGAAGATGAATTCCTCTATGGATCAGAGGCCCCCAGTACCAAGAGGCAAAAGACATCAGCTAAAGAAGCGGTTGATTCAGTAGCCACGATCACATCCAATCGAGCTGGCAGCCACGCTGATGATGATAATGATAACGAAGCACTTGGAGACGAAGTAAGCGAGGGTGAAGAGGAGGACGAAGAATCAGATTCAGACGTCGAATTCGTCATAGATACCAAGCCAGGTCAAACTGTAGAGGCTCCTAAATCATCCGCATATTCTGTCAAAGCAGAAGAGACTGCGTCAGCTAGTGCTGCTACGGGATCAGAGTCTCAACCAGCAGCTGCAACGACCACTGCTCTTTCATCAGCCCCAGCTGAACGAGTACCTGCCATTGATATTGATTCTGTAGCACTACAAGACGGAAAACCTATAACCCAAATCCCCCTAGAGTCTTATGAATCCAAGCCCTGGAGACAGCCAGGAGCTGATGCTACAGATTATTTCAATTATGGCTTTGATGAATTTACTTGGACCGCGTATTGCTCTAAACAAGACAACCTGCATTCTGAATACGCTCCGCAAAAGGTCATGAATAAGATGATGATGGGAATGCCGGGAGCTGAAATGGCTATGATGCCTCCGGATATGATGCAACAAATGATGGCTGGGTTTATGGGAATGCCTCAGGGAATGCCTCAGGGAATGCCTCAGGGAATGCCTCAAGGAATGCCAGGAATGCAGGGAATGCCTCAAGTAATGCCTCAAGGGAATAATATGGGTGGTCAACAGTCAAACGAAGGGTATGGAATGCCTTTAGGAGGGTTCAATAACTATGGACAATCACAAGCTCCACAGCAAGGTCAGTATCAGGGTCAAAATCAAAGAGACCAACAAGGACATCATCAAAACCAGCATGAACGATCATCGACACCCAACTGGGGAGGTAATCGAAGACGAGAATATCACCGGGAGCGATGATTCATGGCTGTAAAATTAAGCTATATAAGTTCATGCTAATTGACATAAGTACCTTATTGCTATTATTTAATACTCTGTACGGTGGTCGCTGCAACAATGGATAGTACCATATATGCTTATTTAGCTCGATCCTACTGTCGTGATTTTCCTAACACCTTATCTCTCTATCTCGATGTCGCCTTCCTTGCGATGATTCCAAAAACCTTTGCCATAGTTTATCAATAGTTCTTCTCCTTTGGAAATTTGCTTCTCTGCCACAAAAATGGCCATTCGGATCTCTCCGTCTGGCAATGTCCGATTATCAAACTTTACATTCGGTCTAGACCCAATACCCCTATAATCGTTTACCATACGTGCTTCAGAACCCATCCTTTGAGCATCAATTGCGATGCCATGGGTCTTCTCCAGTACAATATCATAGTCAGAACTATCGTCTGATTCGGCTCGAGTATGAACGAAGCCTATGTAATCCAAAACGTAGGCATTGGGCTTCAATTTAGCAGCAGCGAATAAACCATTCTGTCCCACTGCCGGATGGCTTGTATCTGTTATCCTCTTTATTTTTACAAGATTGCAAACCTTCTGCCTGGACCCTGCTTGGGAGGTTTGGCCCAGCGGCTTCGAGACCCCTATTGACTCAAGCTCTGATTTCGAAAGATTCTTTGAGAATACGTTTCGGTTTTTATATTCAATGTTATCTGGCCACCCAGATGGTTTCGACATCGAATCGTGCTGCAGACAAGGTGAGTGTACAGGATCGGTAGTAAGAGCGAGAAATGGTATGAGCCGGTGAAAAAATGTAGTAGGAAAAGCATGGGAAAGAGGTCAGGCATGTAAAATAGGTCTGGTATTGAAAAGTGAACCTCGTGATTTGTGAGATATAAGAGCCTTCACCATCCAAATTCTGCTTTGTACTGATTGAATGTACATGAGCCTGAGATCATGTCGATGGGCCATTGATCCTTAAAATTCAGGTCAGAGCCTTCACCATTCAAATGCTTCTTCGTAGTAATTGAATGCGCATGAATCAGAAGTCTTGTCGACAGTGTGTACGAACGATGTTCTCACGACGTCATTTAGTCGTCCTGGACCACAACACATAACCGCCCCAGACTGACAATCTGCTTCCAACATGAACTTTTGAACCAATTGAGCAACATCAGGTCGGTGGAAATAATGATCGATCCCTTTTGAATTGTCAACAGGCGGTAGTGAATTCGAGGTTGTAAATATATTGGTATTCATGTTCTCAATGCGGTCTTCAGCAGTTGAGGGCTGTTTCACAAGCATATCCAATTCAATTCGAGAAGCATTGGGTTCGCTGGAATAAGCTGAGCTGCTACCGATATCTCTCTTATTCTGTTGGTGATAGGAAATAAGGTCCTGACTAGAGCAATGAGAGCTAGTCTGTTGGATTTCGGTTCTGGCTAGTGGATCAAGAGAACCTCCGAAGCCGATGGTGGAATCCAATTGGTTCGAAATGTAATTGGATGACGCTTGGTTACTATTATAATTATCGCTCAGAGTTTGCAGTAATACTTCTTCCATGGCAGGCAATTGAGGAGGTTCAGGGTTAGAAGTAGAATACGTGGATTGGTGAGTTGGGTGTTGACCAGAGAAATCACTCCGAGTAATGTAGATTCTTATTCGAACGCGAGTATCCGAGCTCAGATGCTCCAAATGACTGGTAAATGCTTTAAGCAGGAGCTTTTCATTTGATTCTAACCATACAAGAGTGATCTTGATGTTAAGATCTGGATTTCTGGTTAGATGATGAACATGCCCATAGACTCCTGTAATCCCAATTCCTCCGCATATAACGAGCAGATTTTGATGGTTGTGAAGCGACCTGGGGTTTCCGTATGGAGCCTCAATCAAAACCTTAGTTAAGTTTATCCAATCCCAGAATCTATAGTGATCCTGCTTTCTAGTAGTCCAATTACTCAGATGTTTCTTAAGATGAGACGTCACACCATCATGCACTCGAAAGATAAACTGGATGTTGTTATCGGGGGTTGGTATAATGCTAAAAGGATGACTCTGCCAAAAGACATACCCCCTAATAAAGTATAGGTACGCATAGGTTCCGGGTTGGTAATTCCAATTTGTATCAGTAAAGGTAATGATGACAAGCTCTCGTGATTTGGGCTTCGAATTGAGTCTACCTTGATCCATTCCTGATTCTCTTCCTGGGTTTTCATCCCAGCTAGAAGAAGTATGATCTGGGGTTTCGAATTCTGAGCCCTCGTCTTCATCTACTGTACCTAACAATTCAATGGATATTTGGTTTCCAAAGTTCCTAATTGCCATACACATCTTGAGTAGTCTTGCTAATCTATCAAATATCCAAAATCCCACGGTCAAATACACATATTCCATGGGTTCATTCTGCTCCAGATGTTTCCACGCCGCCGCTAAAAACACAGCAGCAAGAATTATATGGCAAATCAAGAACAAATCATACACCTTAATTCTCCAAGTCCTCATAGACTGGGTCATGATAAGACCTGCCGAAATTATCCCAACAACCCCAGCTATCCAGTAAGTCTTTCGCCAAAGCTTGAAATAAACTCCTACATAACTCATTGTCACCGTATGGCAGCTGCCATGAACTATTAGCAAACAAATAATTATTTTGCTAGTCCACCTATGGAGACTGTTGAAAGTTTCCATGGGCCATCCAGTTAATTTGATCAATGGGTTGTTTCTGGTACCGAACAGGAACATCATTGGAATTTGAGCCAGTGCCAATTCTCCTCCTCTCATCGCCACGTATTTGATCAATTGCATATCTCTGTTGGAATAGGTAGAATTAGGTTCATGAAGACGGTAATAGATCCCCATGAAGATTCCACATAATCCAATCTGTAATAAGATCACAATTGTGTGAATTCTTTTAGGGATATGGAAAACTGGTCCGAACTTGGTGACAGTAGCTAGTTTGCTATGAGTATGCTCCAATGTTGAGGTCACGGTGATATATCTCTGAATTTTTTTGAACGCTGCTGATTTCTTTATCCCAGTTGTCCATTTTCTGGTCGAAATCAAGTGGTGGCAAATGATCTGAATTGCCAATACTCCGGATACATAATAAAGTAGGCATCGTCTATAGTTAGATATCATTTTTCCATTCATTTGTCATTTCTCTCACATACCCTAATAAAATTCCAAATAGTTTGTTCCAATAGAATGTCTCTCTAGACTTTATATGATTTGCAATTTCGTAATGTGAAATTCTCACCGGATTGATGGAAGTCTTGTGTTTTCTACTTCCTTTATCTTTTTGATCATGTTCTTCATTTCCTTCACCATAACCTTCTTTTTCGACATCGTCTCCTTCACTTTCTACACCATGTTCCTTTCTTTCTTTACCGTCTCCTTCAACCTCTCCTTCATCTTCTAATTGATCACTCGCAGTATTCATAGTTCCGTCTTCGTGAGATCGTTTAGTGGAATTCATATCTGATAGCTCCTTTTCAATCCCTGGACTGGTGTTCCATCGACGAAACAACAGTGTGATATCCTGAGCATCAATGGGACTGGATCCCAAGTGCGTGTTACACTTTCGTGCTACGCTTGTGAATGCTGAAACGTAATTAATTGAAGTCTTGTGAATGTTGTGGTCGTGCACACAGATTGCAATTGATGTCAGGTAGTTTTTGTCCTCACAGAGACAGGTCTTATTACCACGGTCACAAGATCCAAACGAATGATTCGAAGATGTTACTGCTGTCATACAAGGACTACCTATCAAATCGAATGGCAATTTGGCTGACCAACTTCGAGTGGTTTCACCAATTTTGAATACAGCAACTAATGCTCCTGCTAATAGTGCTGTGAGGGCCACGTCCAAAAGCATTTTCGGTTTGTATGACGTTTGTATTACAATAAGAGGTACAATGTTGAGATGTTGATATTAACTGAAGGCGCGTCCAGTATTTGATAATTTTCAATTGGTTGTACTTGCAGTTTCAGGAATTTGTCCACCACTTGCCTTATACGAACGACCATACGATGGTGAGATACAACCATACAGACGTTGTGTATAAGCTGTGGTAGATTTGGGGACTATGATATCGACAGACTGATTTACACAGTCCATGCTTTAACTTAGAGTATTCGTATTCCATGCTATAATCTATAATTCCTCAGTATTTTCCAGATTCATTCGAATTCAAAACTGCTTCCGGAGACCATTATGAGCTATTTTGTGCGACTAAATTGACCCAGGGACTAGACGGTCTATCACCACTAGCCGTGATACCAACTACTTTAAGTAATGCAGTTATCCACTGTTGCTTGTGTTGTTTGTCATCGGCATAGAAATCAATTATCTCAGCGTTCGCAAACTTAACTCGGAAACCTTCCTCGACAAACATGAACCCTTCTTCCTGCTCACCGAATGCAGACTTTCGGCGGTTCTTGCCAACCACAACTGGCTTTGTGAGTTGTGACTTATCATGAATCACCTTAACCGCCTTAGCTAGGTTAATTGTAGCCCGAGGTTTCTTACTTGCCTCAGAGTAAGCAGTCAAAGTGGTGTCATCCAGTTTGAAATATCGTCTTCTCCAGTATCGACAGTCTCCACCTAACTGAGATAGGAATCCTTCATGCTTCACAGGTTCTCTAGACCGATAAGTACGAAGTTCTTCCAGCGCATCTCGAATTGATGCTGGGAGAACTTCCTTGGGACTGGCTCTGGGAACAAACATCATTTGGACATGGATCTTGCCAATTTTGTAAGGAGGTCTTTTGGATTGATTAACGCCTTTTGCCCATTCATTATAGGCAGGGATTTCAAAAGTAGCTACCTTTCCATACACTTCCTTTTCATACTGTGCAAATGAAATATAGGCCCGCCCAAATGATCCATCGGGTGCTAACAGGTTTTCCCATGGGTCTCTCTTTACTTGAGGAGTGGTTGTCTGTAATGCAGGAGCAGGCCATAGCTGGCCACTCTGAGATAAAGAGCTAGGAGTAGCTTTTCGCGGGGATGTGGCAAACAGTCGTGCAAACCCATTCTTTGATTTGTTGCTCTTTTCGGACGCTCGAGAGGGAGTCACCACTGGCCTCTTTCGAGGTGGGTTCACTACCGTAGGTTGCTTTGAGTACTTAGCCTTCATTGTGAGAATGAACTCCAGGTCTTCAGCAACCGTAAGCTCAAACTCCTGATCTAACATAGAGACTCTCTCAAGGGGCTTCCTAGGAGTGGATATACAGTGGATTCCATTATCCAGCGTAATACTGACTGAAGAACTTTTTGAATCAATAGAAGGCAAGTCAATGTCTTTCACTGATACCAATCTAATAAATAATCTTCCACGATCAGTATTAGGCAGCTCGGGGCCGGTTTTAACAGTGCCACTATCTACATGAGTACCATTGGTATTACCTTCGCTTGATTTGGCAGTATCACGAGTTACACTACTGTCGTTAACATTCGCTTCGTCTGTTTTAACAGAGTCCGGTATCTTTGGAACAGGTGGAGGTAGACCAGACACTGAAGGGCGTACTCTTTTGACCGGGCTACTAACTCGTCGCTGTCCCGCCGATATCTGTCGTTGTCTTTCCTTTGCTACTACTACACTTGTATTTTCTCTCAAAGTGTAACCCCGCTTAAAGTTAGTATCATCTTTTGCATATGTTTGCCTTCTATCCCACTCATAAGTTTCTATACTCACCTTCTGTACTTTCAATACTCTGTCGAACTCTTGACTCAGGTTATCAGCAAATCCATTTTCGTCTAAAACTGGAGAGGCTCCAAGTTTTAAATATGGAGAAGACAGTGGCTCAGGCTTACGAGCCAGTTCAGCAGCAATGTGATCATCATCAGCTGATTCACTTGAACGAGATGCTCCACTTGCAATCCTGTTCTTCCTAATCCGTGAAACATCCATTGGAGTCAGACTTGGTCGTGGTCGGAGTTGTGACCCTGGAGCACGAATGGTATTAGGAATGGAATCCGCATTAGCTTCTTCAGGTACATCCAATTCCTTCGCATTTGACTCCTCAGCATCACTGTTACTGGGCTCGAATTGACTGTTGGTATCAAAGAACTCAGAAAACTCGGATGCAAATCCTTCAGAAACAGATGGCATCTCTAAAGCGTTCACAGGTTTATACCCCTGATCGGATGACCAAAAGTTACTTAAAGCTGTATCCTCACGTTCAGTTTTAACTGGAGAACCCAAGCTACTTGGACTTTGTCCAGTAGCATCAAGACTTGGAACAGGAGAATCGTCCGCTGGCTCCGGTTTGATATATGCTGGTGATAGGTTATGTGCTGCCGAAGCGCTCAAAGATGGTGGAGGGGGAGGTGGCATGGCCTGAGAGGGGTTTAATGATTCAGCAGGTGGCTCTGGAGCTGTATCATTATTGCCATGATCTGGTGCAGTAGATGGCTGGATGTTCAAAGAAGAGGCATCCCTGTCGGGGATGCTGCTTTCCGAAGGCTCCGACTTTACTTTGGCAACATCAGAGTCTTCCTTTGCAGCTTCCAGTACATCAACACCAAGGAAAGGACTTGTGTATAATTGAGGGAGTTCTGGAGTCTTGAGTGGCTGTCGTGGCTCAATTGGCTCGATTTCCTGCTCTTTGTGTGAAACAGGGCCTGATATCTCTCTGTCAGTATTAACCTCCGGCATTTCGCTTTCGAAATTGAAATCTGGCGACTCCCTTTCAGCATGAAGGTCTGTAACCTCCCTTTCAGCATTGGAGTCTGGATTCTCACTTTCAGCATTAAGATCTGGCGTCTCACTTTCAGCATTAGGATCTGGTATCTCACTTAAAAATGGGCTATGTTCCAGCTCCGGCAACACAGGGGTTGGGAGAGGTACGTGAACGTGCTCAGGTTGATGCTCTTTCTGAGAGGGAAGAATGGTGTGAGTTGTAGAAGTGGCAGACTCGGATTCTTCCTCTTCTGGGCCCCGGTCAGACATCTTGCTCCCGTCTATGCTGCCCAATTGCAATTCCTCAGTATTCCAGCCCTCCTGGTCCAATTCCAGTTGTGGCAGATCATTAACTTGTTTTTCTTCCTGCTCATTTTCAGGTTGCGTTTCAGTTTGTTCGTCGGGTTGTTCATCAGGTTGTTCATCAGGTTGTTCGTCGGGTTGTTCATCAGGTTGTTCATCAGGTTGTTCCCCAGGTTGTTTATCAGGCTGATGGTGTGAATGTTGACCTTCAGGGGACCAAGCAACAGCAGGTAAGTAAGGCACAGAAGAATCGAGCTCGGGTAATTGGCCCTCGTGCTCTTCCTGCTTCACAACTATTGAATCTCTGTGGCGAGAGATATACTTTAGCGTCTTATCAATTGACCGTCTTCTTTGAGAGGTAGTTCTGTTAACTGGTCGCGAGGCAGCTGGTACTGTCTGTGAAGTTACATGAACGGTGGGGAGTTTTCGCTCTGTGTCTCGTAAAGTCTTGGAACGAGTGAGAGAATCATCAAGCGAACCAGCACTTGGATTCTCCTCTTGATCGCTGTCCTGTTGAGGATACTGGGGTGGTGGACCAAAATCGAATTCGTCATCAGAATCAATAACAGGAGCCTTTGAAGATTTGAATCTGAATTCATTCTCGATGGAATTTTCGTCTTCAGAAGAAGTGCTATCCGAGTGAGCAAAGTCTTCGTCTTCATCGGACTGCAAAGGACTGGGAAGCTTCGGTAGTGGTCTCCTTACCGGAGATGATGGCGAACTAACATGCTGTGGAGAAGCAGGTTGGGGCTCGAAAATAGGAGCATCCAAATCCTCATCATGTTCACTTACCTCGCTACTTTCTCCGCCCTCGGAATTATGAGACTCAAAGCTTCCTGATGATAGATCCGGACTCGCAGCTTCATACTGAATAACTTGGGCAGACCTGTTAAAGGTTACAACCTTCTTGAGCTTTGGAGGACTCCCAGGTCCATTTGGATATCTGGGTCCATGAAGCCTACTACTTGAACCATGTCGAAGCAAGCTTGACTTTCGACCGAGATCATTTTCGTCAAGTTCACCGCCAGTTTCAACATCGTTGGATCTAGAGTCTTTGTGAGCTAGAACCTTGGGAGCTCCAGCTCGAGGAAGTGAGTTATGCTTTCGCTGTGGGCTACTGTTTAGTTCATCAGAAGCCTTACTATTTAGTTCAGATAGATTAGGTGGCCTCAACACCGGAGACGAGTTTGAGTTTGGAGAACCATCTAGCTGTAAAAACATGTTGTTTTGAAATTTCTCCCTGTTACCTAATGTAGGACTTTTTGACGGAGATGGTGGTGATGAAATTGAGTTTGTTCGTTCCAGGTCTGACCAGAACGACCTCATACTAGAGGTCTTTGATCCAATTGATCCGGCTCCTCGATTGACAGACCGGTTGAGATCTCGAGTGGTTTGAGTAGGACTATTCTCATGCCTTGATATCCTTAACGGCTTAATCTCCGATCCTCCATTAAGCGACATTGTGGTGGTATTGCCAGAAAGTTTATGATACGTTTGTTTCTCTTGCACAACAACAAATCTTTGTTTTCCTGGCGGCTTGTAATAGGCGCTTGGTTTGCCGGAAGCAGTATACAGTTGGGTTTCCCACTCTTAAACCTTAAAAATGACTGTCCAAACCACCGCAGCCAAACTAAAAAATTTAACCTATCAAATATACAAATAATAGTGTAGCTTAGATCGGTCGGTTCGTCACACTCAACACTGTCTTTTCTTGTAGCTAGATCGATGCAAATCTCACCCAAATCTACTGTTTCTAGCTCCTAAGCCTCGCAATGACCTTTGGAATGTCTGATTTCCCCAAAATTATGATCAAGGTTGTTGCTCCCTAGCGTACTTGTCCAGGGCTAAATATCTACAGGTCTTGTTTTGTGTTTACTTAGTGCCGTATGGGTTAGGTGTTGATGGTTGTTATGGCAACCTGTGAGATCCCTGTCTCACAAATCGCGACGCGTGATGCGGCGGTGCTGCTCTTAAAATAGAGTTAGAAGCGGAATCGAGAGGGGATGCAGCAGGGAATATGGTTGTGGTGTCTCTGTTCTTGCCCTTGCTCAACTGTGACTGATTTTCTGACCCTCTTGCCACTGATACGCCTTCACTAGTGGTCGCTTTGTGACTGGTCGCCTAATTTGAGTATCCCACCTGTGCACTCATGTTCTATGCAATCTATACATTGTTTCATGTATGCTGTGAAACAGTGTTTAGTTAAGCGCAATGCCGTTTCAGGTACAATTATATGAAGTGCATACAACATGAGCCACCCCACTAAGCGAGGATTAAGCGAGCAGTAAGCGAACACTAAGCGACTACTAGGCGAAGGAAATGATAATTGGGGACGAACTACGATTTAGCGAAATGTGTATCGGTTATTGGTAATGGCTTGAGATGGCTCAACTGTTCGAACCGTAGCTTGGCTTGCTCTCGGCGTGTAGCATTAGTAGAATGATACAGCTATGGGGAAACAATTGTGTGTGTTGTATAAAAAGTCAAGCTTTTAATGTACCTTGTGCTACAGTGCATGGTGCAGCGCGCGTGTACAGAGCGCAACTGCCACTAGATACACTCAATTGCTGCTTATGCTATCTTGATGAGAATGAAGGGGCTATAATATGGAGAACTAGAGGTGGTGCAGGAGCCTGGCTTGCGTCGCATAATAGTTGATCAAACGTTGAACGGTTCGACCAACAGGACAAGAGTCAAAAAGAGAAGCGGAAATGACCCAAGCTCAGATGCAGCTGTGTTTGCTCGACGCCCTTACTAGCTTGTCTTTCTGCTTCAACTTTGGCATCTTGATACACCACTGCTTTCAGAAAGTGGCATCTAGACATCGATTATATAATCATGGGTTAGGGCTCATTCGCTTGGTTTCTGTTTCTCTGATAACGGCGCAGTAACGAGTAGATATACAGTAGATTAGAGTAAACTAATTACAATGTCTAAGGCTTTATTGGTGATTGATGTTCAGGAAGACTTTCTGCCTCCAGTAAGTATAGTGATGTTGAATATAGTATAGGTAATTGAATTTCATATGCTGAGCTCTACTAACGTGGTAGTCTGGATCATTGGCTGTAAATAATGGAAGAAGCATAATCCCCGTAGTAAATGAGCTGCTGGCTAATCCAGCGTTCGTACTAAAGGTGGCATCTAAAGACTGGCACCCTAAAAACCACACCTCATTCGCTTCTCAGCATAAACAGGAACCGTTTTCAACTTTGAAGTTCTCGAATCCTGTTGATGAAACTAAACCCTCGGCAATCCACACCTTGTGGCCAGATCATTGTATTGCGGATAGTCCTGGAGCTCAATTCGCTCCCCAACTAGATGCAGATAGACTGGACGTGGTGGTGAAGAAGGGATATCTCGCAGATAGAGAGTATTACTCCGCATTTCAAGACGTGTGGAATGAGCATCATACAGAACTTGAATCGACTCTCAGGCACAAGGGTATCGATCAAGTGTATATTGTGGGTTTGGCTTTGGATTACTGTGTTTTGAATACTGCACTAGACGCTTCTAAACTTGGTTTTGAAACTGTGGTAATAAGAGAAGGTACTGAGCCAATTAGTACTGAGGATCTTCCGACTACAATTGAGACACTTGAAAATGCTGGTGTGAAGGTTGCTAGTGTCTCCAGTTTGAAGTTTTGAATGCATTGATTGTAATGCAAGTGCTTCAAATGAGAACTTACGGCAGGCCAACCTAAGTCGATTACCCATCAAATGCTGACCAGTCATGTGCATAAGAAACTATCTCTTTTTTTGCTATTCCTTTTGGCCAAATTCGCAAGCTTTGACTAGTCGTTTTAGGGCGAGGGTTTTATGCAGTACCTAGCAAGGGTTCAGTCGGTTCCAATGCTGGTCTTCTCCATGATGGCAAATGTCTACTCAGTCTCAGTCCCATTTTTTGTTACTGGTCGCAATCCAATCCTACAACTTGTATCTTATATGGATTGTGGAAGTTGGTGATACAATCTGTTAGTGGATCTTAAAGTTGTAATAACTATTACCTCAAGACTGGAAGCCTTAGAACTCCACGATTATCGGTTGATATTCCTTCTACTCTCATGATGACTGTTGACCTTGATAGCTTATTTACAGAACTGCAGAGGGTAGAATCTATCAACGCTCTAAAGCAGCTTTCAGCTTTGCTCGATAATCCAACTGAAGTCGAGCATATTTGTCAGTATTTCTCCGAAGAAGATTCTTCGTCAGCCTCTGGATCAAGAATCGGGAAAGTTGTGGATGTAATCAGCTCATATCAAGCTGAACAGTCCGATATTGTGTCACAATGCGCACACTCTTTGGATTCATTATCTCAAGTTCTTCAAGTGAGGAAGATTCTCGAACGAACAGCTTCAAATGAGCATCAAGTACTTCCGAAAAACCCACAGAGTGACCCTCAGAAGAGGCCATCATCACCAAATCATTCTGAGTTTCCAGAGCCTTCAACAATTTCTTCAATCTCATATGATGAGCTTGTAATTCCAGTTGTAAAGTTATGCTCTTATCTTAAAGCAGACAATGTCATTAGCAGCGCAGTTCTTAGGAATTTGAAATTGCTTGATTCTGTATTTGGACATTGCCTCCATACTACCAATTGTACCAATTCCGAGAACAAGCTTGACCCCGTATTGGCATGGACTATCACTGTAATAACCTGCAGGTACCTCGTTCACCCTTTTTTACAGGTAGAAGCATTTGATTTTTTCCAACACTCGGGAAACATAATGAGACGGTTGCTTGGATACACAGGGGATAAGGGACATTCATTTATGGCGTGTGACGTTTTGGGGATATTGGGTTTTAATTCACACTTGAATAGAATTGACTTGGAACCACTCACTTTGAACAATGTGAATGAGTTTATATGCGCGTCAACTGTAGTCCCAACTAGTTTGATCGAGAATGGGCGTAACATTTCTCGGTATCTGTTGGAATTTATCGATCACCAGCAAGCTGTATTCATGACATGTCAACATCTCTGCGGAGACTTAGTTAACTCTATCAAGCAGAAATCTGGAGTGATTTCAACTGTTCGCCAAATTGGTGAATTCTTTAGCACTGATATTGAAGCAGAAATGATGGCCACTGTAATCTTGTACGTGGATCATTTTGATCTAATCTATGGGCTTGCAAATTCTACTACTTTAACTATCTCAACCTTGGCAGCTGATATCTTGTTTCACTGCGCGGAGTATGGAATTATGTACTTCCATGATTTGAGAATTTCGAATGCTGCTACGGAGCTTCTGTCTAAATTGTATGGCTGTCCATTTGAACTGTTTCGTCCGTGCTCTAAGACTTCATTACATCATGAGATTCTTTTTGAAGCTTTGGATAACCCTTCCCACATGTCTGATAAAGATCCTAATTTCCTTCGCTTTTTGGCCCTTGCAACAGGTGCAGTGGCCTCTCATCTGTCAACCGAGAAGGGAGTCATGTCATACAACCAACAGATCTATCAATTAGATCCTCCCCTTTCTGCACTGGCGCTACACTGCCATCTAATGTACTACTGCTTTACAGCTGTGTACAAAGATAGCTATGGTGATCTTACTACCAAGCCCAACAATCAAATTATTGATAGAGATAGTAATGACAGTAGTGGGGATTCTATTCCCGAGTCTACTAACACTGTTACTTACAGTATTTTGCTTCCAATGGCTAATGTTTTTAAACGTCCAATGCCATCTCTTCCGGTCAAGAACTTTGAAATAGCTACTGTGAGTAGTCTGGTTGCGAATAACCATGGACAAAACGATCGATTATTCCAATCCACTATTATGCTGAATGCCGCTGTCAGTGTGATTGCTAACCTCAGGACATATAGCTCATTGGAGAGTAGTATATATGAAGGAGGTGAAGATTTAAGGCAATCTGAAACTATAATTCACGGTGCAATTGATATGGCTTTGAATTCCTTTCTCAGTCTATTTGAGAATTCGCAACTACTGCTCCAGCAGCAGACTGCTGATGGGACTGTTAACAGTATGGCAAGCTTGGCCCTTATCATGGAGCAGCTGGCTATCTTGGGGATTCGTACTGTGGTTGTCAACTTTAAGCGCGGATTTCCTAGGCTATTAAATCTTTTGACAAAGCTTTCTCGCTATTCTTTGGCTTATAAACAGTATAAGCTTGTTGTGATTACCCAGTTGTTGTCTAAAGTTGAGCCTGAACCCCAAGGGATGTTTTCGAACACTCTTTGCAAGTGTACGCTTCATTTTCAGCAGTTTTTGAACTTGAAATCATGTGATAAAGAATTCTATTCGGCACTTGCTAGGGACCTGTTACCTCAATTGAAACGACATGATCAAAACAAGCTAATCGACCTAATATCAGACAAATGGGACTTGACACTAAAAAGAGAGAAAGAAAAGGGTTGGCCCCATGTGTCCGATGATAATGAACATCAGCAGGTTTCTCTGTGGTCACAGAGTCATAATCGACAGTCTCAATCACAATGGGAGCAGCAACAACAAGCACAGGTACTTCCTGAGCAGTCATTTAAACCTTTCGGATATATGAACCCCTACCCCTCTTCGACTCTATCCCTGCAGAGTTTGAATTCTAAAGTTTGGTCTAACGGACTAGGACCACAGCAAGGTCCTCAGCAGTTTGTTCCTCGACTCATCACCGGTGCCTCAGAGGTGGAAGCTTTCCGATCTAACAGCTCATTTAACCTCCAAGGAATAATGACGAGAGCCAGAGACGTTGGTGCTGGACAGTATTCTCCACCCTACGCTCAGATTGGGTTCGCACAGCGATCATTCCGAGGAGCAGGACCAGTTAGCCAGCCACCTGACTCGGCAAAACATAGACTTATAACCTCCAGATCGGACCCCAGCTTTCGTACTAGCTTTCAATTGTAACTAGTCCAGCGTAAGCTGGTATTGTCTTTAGTATCACTGATTCAAGGATTTGTATGTCTCACAATGTACGGCTTTTTTTTTTTTTTTTTTTTTTTTTTTTTTTTTTTTTTTGTTCTTCCACCGATAAGTCGAAAAAAAAAAAGTTTCTTCAAGTGTGAGATCAAAGTGCTTCCAGTGGTGTTCAAAGTATATATATAAGATAACAAGTCAAATCATCACAACCATAATATGGTGCTTAGATCGACCCCCGGTGCAAGTGTACCAGTCTATCAGGTAGCTGGAACCAATGCTTCACGAATCATTCCAGATTGGCTTATCAAAAAACGAAAACGAGATCTAAAGAATGACGCCGAATTTGCAGATAGATTGGAATTGATACAAGATTTCCACTTTGAAGAAGCATCTAACCGAATCAGAGTAACAAGAGATGGCAACTATGCTATGGCCACAGGAACATATAAGCCTCAGATTCATGTGTACGACTTTTCACAGCTTTCTTTGAAATTCGATCGCCACACTGACTCTGAGAACGTTGACTTCTACGTGATCTCAGACGACTGGACAAAAAGTGTACATCTTCAAAATGACCGATCAATTGAGTTTCATGCTCAAGGAGGGATCCATACCCGGAGCCGAATCCCTAAGTTTGGCCGAGCATTAGCATATAACCATCACTCCTGTGATTTGTTTGTAGGGGCTTCAGGAAATGAAGTGTATCGATTGAACCTAGATCAGGGACGATTCCTTGCTCCATTTGAACTTGAGAGTGATGGAGTGAACTGCTTAGGAGTGAATCCCGCTCATGGTCTTTTGGGATTTGGTACAGAGAGTGGAGTAGTAGAATTTTGGGATCCTAGGTCGAGGAAACGGGTGTCATCACTAATGGTTGGTGGAGGAGGTCTTGGAATTGGATCAGGAGTTACCTCTCTCTCTTTCCGCAGTGATGGACTAAATTTCGCAGTCGGTACTTTCGAAGGTACTGCCAAGCTGTATGATTTACGATCACCCGAGCCTGCGGTAGTCAAAGATCAAGGATATGGATTCCCCATCAAGAACTTGGAATGGATTGATACTCCAGGATCTAGTGAGCGAATTCTGTCAGCTGACAAGAGAATTGTCAAGATTTGGGATCGATATGATGGTACGCCATACACCTCCTTCGAACCATCAGTCGACATCAACGACGTAGCGTATATCCAAGATACCGGAATGGTATTTTTGGCGAACGAAGGAATGCCAATGCATGCATATTATATTCCAACAATTGGACCAGCTCCCAAGTGGTGTTCATTCCTTGATAGCATTACCGAAGAGCTTGAAGAAAAACCAGCATCTGGTGTATACGAGAACTTCAAATTCGTCACCAGAAAGGAACTTCAAGCACTCAATCTTGGCCATCTGGTTGGATCCAACGTTATCAAGAGTTATATGCACGGATATTTCATCAACAAGGAGCTGTATGACCGAGCCAAGTCGATTTCGAATCCGTTTCAGTACCGAGAACATCGCGAACGAGAGATCAAGAAGAAGCTGGAGAAAGAGCGAGAGTCGAGAATCCGCACTGCAGGAGTGTTGCCTACATCCAAGGTCAAGGTCAACAAATCACTTGCTGCCCAGCTTACTGAAAAGGCTGTTCAGGCAGGAAGTAAGGGTGCAGTATCTCTTGATGACCGTTTCAAGGAAGTGTTTGAGAATCCTGAGTTCCAAATCGATGAAAGCTCACGAGAGTTCCGACTACTCAATCCTACAAAACCTGGCGAGCAGAATGCTACAATGGACAGTCTACAAGAGCGTGGAAAGCGATACACTGCTGTTGAGGAAGAAGGGCTAAGTGGGAGTGATGGCGATGGTGGCAGTAGTGATGATGCAGAGGGAGGCGATAGTCACCTTCAGTCTACAAACAATCCATCAGGGTCTGATCGAAAATTGCGTCAGAAGCGACAGGCTGAGATCATTAAGCTAGCAGAGCCAGAGATGAAGGCTATTGTATCAGAACGAATGTCTTCCGATAAGGACTTTGGCGAGCAGGCGGAGCACATTAATCTACAAGAAGCTGATAGAGAACGCCAGTCTGCCACCGTGAAGCGGACTGCTAAGGGAGAAGCAGAGATGACGTTTGTTCCTGGACCAAAAGAAAAGAAGCATAATAGTCGATCCAATCGTTCCAATGTTGCATTTAGTGATGAGCCAGAATCGACTGACGCTACAGACTCCGGACGTAAGAGCCAGAGGTTCGACGGGCGACGAAGGGCTTCTAAGAACGTGTTCCGAGGAATGTAATAGATCTTCAGTGTTCTGGCGAATACAATTGAGCATCAAGCCTTCTGACGAGTGCAATTGCATTGGCGGTCAATAATTTATTATGAGCAAATACGATGTACTAGAGATTCAAGGATTTCCAGATTTACTAGACACCTACTAGTGATTGAATTGATTGGCTATTGATCAGTTAATTCTTCAAGCAAACCATTGAGTCGCAATTCTGAATAAACAAGTATACAAGTATACAATTGATGAGTAATTGAGATCCTAAATCGTATCTACAAGTAGTTGTTGTGGCCCGCCCTTAATTGGAGGTCTGAAATATACGCTGTTGATCGTCACCAGTTTGTTGCTACAGCGTAATATACAGTCTTTGACCAAGCCGTGTTCCGAGCCGTACCGTAGGCGTCGTCGTCGGTGCGATTCTACTCAGCATCGTCACATCGAAACAACGACGAGTAACTCCTGTGATCGTATCAGCAGCCTAGAGGAGCTATTATACCTCCAGAAAAGCGTGAAATTTACTGCTGTGAGAAATCAGGTGTGGTGGTCTCCTTTTACTACTATTTTTTGCTCGTTGTTTTGTTGCGCAGGCTGAAGAAATCTGGAAAGGGTCTTGTTTCTGGGGAACGTATGTATGGAGTGAGTGGTGAAAGACTAGACTAGGGATGAAGTGATAAATGGGAGACAAAGAAAGTTGAATGGGATATGGTTGTTGTTTTTTTTTGTGGATTAGCTATGGTACTAACTGAAGTCATATTCGAGACAGTGACAGTAACTAGTAACCAGTGATCAGTGATCAGTGGCCAGCAGCCAGGACTAGTGAACAACGACGACCAGGAGATAACCGTGACCTACAACTACGACACTGACCAGCGACCACGAATTAAGATGCCTGAAAAAAATACACAGCCTGAAAGTTTGGCTTCTAAGGACAAGGCTACAGCACTAACCGATTCTGATATACCTGATAACATCGATGATTCTTTGAAGAGCCATACTAACGCTATTGAAAGCCAAGCTGATGAAGTTTCGACGTCGAGACCGCCGAGTACAGAATCTATTAATGATCAATCCACTGAGAGCGGTACGACTGATGCTCCAGCACCAACCGGAAACGAACTGATTTCTGGCACAGAAGCTGCAGTGGCAGTAGCAGTGGCAGCTGAGAATCAAAATGCTCCAGTTGCTGGACATGGACCTGATTCTTCACAACATTCTTTGCCTGGGGGTGTCGTCACTGGTCCTAGTGCATTTGGTTCAAATAATAGCTTCCAGTACGGTTATGGGTTTCAACCAGGAGTGTATCCTGCTGATCAAGCAAAGAAGGATGGTGGGTTCTATGGTGTACCTGGTGCGGGTGGTCAACCCAACCGACTTGGTCAAAATAACTATTATTCTGTATATGGAACCCCCGGCGGAAGCAATGGCCAGTACGGATATCAATATGAAGCTAACGGAGAAGGAGGGGATCAAGGACAGACAATCGAATCAGAAGTATCTAAGAAAGGAGCGAGCGGAGGAGGACTTGTGGAGGATCGTACGTATAAGCGACGGTTCTCTGACCGACCGACAATAGCATCTGCGGAAAGACCATACCCATGTAAATTCGATGGATGCCCATGGGCATTTGCCAGACTGTCAGATCAACGACGGCACTACCGATCACATCAAAAGCCAACGTTCCACTGCCCTTACTGGTCTTCAGATCCTACCTGTCACCGCAATGGGGGAGCATTTAACCGATTGGATGTTCTTAAGAGACATCTGAAGCTAGTTCATTTTGTGCAATTCAAGCAGTCAGATTCGGGATGGTGTCGGGTTTGTCAGCGCATGTTCACTAATCCCAAGCACTTTGTGGAGCATTGCGAACGATGTGCTCAAGCTACTCGACCTACTGAATGGAAGGTTGATTCTGACAGAATAATTATGTCTAACGGTGATGAGAATGGAAATCCAGCACCAGAACCGATAGAAAAGCGCCCAGGTTCCTTGCGCTCGATTACCATTACTGATCAACGACCAGGTCAAAACACCGTGCCCACATTATTATCATTAAATGACCGCAACAATGCTGGTACACGCACTAGTCCACTTGGGGATAACCAGAAGACCTTTGAGACCCCTAGCATTCAAGCTCGACCAAGGGTTACCAAGAGTAAAGCCCATTCCTCCCGTAAGACGTTATCTCATTCTATTCAGGCTGGTTCTCATGTGAACAAGGAGTAAGGAGGCTAAAGGAGATTAAGAGAAGATAACGTATATATATTTGGAATACAGGTAATGATGGGTATCAATAGGTAATATCAATGTGTTAGCGTTCTTAGTCGTTTCTTCTCTGTGTTTGTCAGAGCCTGATTTGATGCCATATTCCAATCAGCGGCTGGTCATGGGATGAGGTATGATTATTTATTATATGGTTAGGGAATATTATATGACAATCTGGTATAACAATGAGATTGTGCCTAGAAAGGAGGCTCTCGGCTAAGGATCAACCAAGAATTATTTCGCTTAATTCGAATACGGTTCGTTTGTCTGCCTCCGGTCACTCAGCAATTCCTGGGGTTGGAGATGGGACCATCTGTTCATTGGCAAATTTGAAATTCAAGCCGCCAATTTGATCAGTCGATACCATAACCGCGTTGTGCCTTTAAGCTCCTTGGTGCCGGTGTTGTGGTGCTATCGCACCCGCAGTTTGGATCGACTTCATCTGCAACAATCTCGATGAGGAACTAAAGCTGCCAAAGCGGTGGGAATTGTACGGGATTTGACCGCGCATTGAACTGGGGTTCACCCATCATCAATTCTGCACCCGTTGCCTCAGTGATAAATTGCTGGTTCATTGGAACAGGGACCCCAGTACACACCCCTGTCGTACTTTTGGTTATTTGTGCGGGCAGCCGTTAGCGGCAAGGTATATCCGAATACTGGGGG